>PNEQ01072454.1:0-14696 GCA_003012365.1 Medauroidea extradentata
TATCTACTGGAAAACGTTTTTTACTCAGTTAGTGAATTCATGGAATCCTAAATAACATTGTAATGTATCTTTATTTATATATTATTATTTAACACAACATTTTATGTCTGTTGTTATATATTAATATTAATTTTAATTGCAAATGGACTAACTCCAGATCATTGTGCTTTTGAACTGTATTTTTATCAAATTTTTATTTATATATTGTAAATTCAGTGAGCCAGAATTCAAATTACCATATGGAATGTACAGCTATGGTATATTTGTAAGTTGTAATTTTCTGTTATGTATAAGATGTAAATAATATATGTTAACCTATGTGTTTCTGACAATTTCTACACCCCTATGATTTTGTCATATATGGGGTCCTATAGAATGATTTTAAATAAATAAATAAATAAATAAATAGGCCCTACTGTCTGAATTATCTCAGCTCTCATTAGCTGCAATTATTTTTTACTGCATACGAGTGGTTCTCATGCTATTACATAAAATATTTCTGATACATTTCAGTGTAATGTTTAAAATATATATTATGTTTCAAACAAATATATAGATCAGTGATGGAATATTGCAGTGCGATGATGCAGAAGTTAGTTCCTTGAAGGCCAGGAGAAGGAGGTGGAGGAATTCCAAATGTGCTTGCCACCGATCAAGAGCTCAATAGCAAGCCTGCAAGCCTATATGTATGTAGTGCTTCAGGAACATTAGGTCATGACAGATCAGTAATTTTTCAGCAAATGGTCGTTGCTGAGTAAATAAAGCAGATGGGTATACTAATAATTTACCTACAGTGACACTCTTAAAAATCTTATTTAAAACAATAATGTAATTATACTGCTATAGCATTTTGCTATAGAAAGGATACATTATTTTAATAGCATGAATATTTATTGTATGGAATTAATCTTTTCTTTATTTCTTTCATGCTATCTTAACTGACTTAAATTTTCTTGTATTTTAATTTAATGTTTTGCAAGTTTAGTTTCTCTTTGGAATCTTTATGATGAGTTAGTGAATGACCCAATCTAGTTAGTTACCTAATATTATTTCTGCATTTTTTTGTGTTAGGACTCACATCCAAAATTTTAATCTTATCTTAAATTTTAAATTTTTATTTTTGTTTTATTTTTGTTTAATTTTCGTTTGTAATAATTCTACAGCTCTGATGCCTGTGTAAACGACGTCGTGAAGGATTAAGGAATAGCCGCGAACGAGGGGGCGTTGTCTAGAGATAAGAGCAGTCTCGGCCGAGCAATAATGCCGATATGGCGTATTTTTTTAATTACCGTCTAGCTAGCACCGAAAGCTAGCGCCATCGTTATAGTTTTGTATAGTTTTTAGACGACCAAGTAAAGTTTGTTAAGCCAGGAAGTCCGTAGATTGTTTAGAAGAGTCTACGAGGCCGAAATGTAATTAATTAGTGCGCAAAATTTGAAGAAGGCAGCGTCGGCTGCTTGATGACGCCATTTCCGTAGGAGACGTGATTGGTATGACGCCGTCTTGTTTTATCGCATCAGACTATTTTTTTTACTACAAATTAGTGTATTTTAGCAGTGTTGATATTTGGAATGAACTAGGAATTACTTTGATTTTGAAGAGTAACAATGATTTTCGGATTTATTAGGACTTTTAACCCATTTGCTTTTTTTTTATCTGAACTCTCAAGCCTACCGCTCAGAAAGAGACAGAGACTAGTCGCGGGCATTTTAAATCATTTATTTTGTTTTGTGTACAAGACTAAAGCTTTACAAATAATTAAAACTATTTTTTTAATATTTCAGTGTGAGAAACACTCATTAAAGAACACTGATGTTGAACCCTTGAAATTACGTTAATTGCATTTGAATTACACGTGGTAATTTCTTCTGAAATGATGTTATTTCACTTTGAAAGTTTTTTAAGAAATATTTTCTTTATTTCGGCCTGAAATTCAAAATATTAAGGATGTGGTAGTTACCTACACTGACAAGCTTACATAGCTACTAGTTTTCAGTTCAAGTCAGCATTTTTTTATTTCCTTAATTATTACTTCTACCATTTCAGTTATTTGGACTAAAGAAATATTTGTTATAGTTAATTTTTTAATGTTGGATTATTGTTCTCATGTGGATGAAAGTACTCGTAATTGCTTGTTGAAACCAGACGTGGCTTATGAATATTATTGAGGTCAAAACTAGTAAGGGTTCATGTATGCTTTTAAGGCACAATTATCACAGATTGTTTATGCTACACCACAGTACACAACACCCATATCATTTTACTCTTTAATACACCACATAAAGAGTACACACTGCTATCAAACTGTCCTTCAATATAGGCCTACACATGTTATAAATTTAAGTGCAATACTGATATCCAAGAATCTTATTTTAATAACGTTATTATGGTCTCCCACCACAAACTGCATTATTTCACCATTAAAATTTTTGACAGGGATCTATACAAAAACATTCTAAGACAGGGTTCTTCAACCTGGAAGACAGAGGGGGCCACATTCACAATATGAGTGATGCCGGCGGTCCAGTGACAACTACACAGTTATCACAATGTGTAATATACTGTTTAGGTCACAGTAATTTAAATTATTATTTTCATGCAAGTTATAATTATATTAAAATGTCGGTGGGCCATGACAAAATTCTTCAAAGGCCATATGTGGCCTGCATTCCAGACATTGAAGACCCCTGTTCTATGGTCTTTGCATTTATCGTGCTCATGTAAGTTAGTACAGAAAAATCTAATAATATTCAATATGAATATATACTGTAAATATTTTTTAACGAAGATATTACTGCAACAGTGTTTCTCTAAGGAGATGTATTCTACTTCATTAATATATATATATATATATGTATATTACGTATTACTTATTACATTTCACATATATGTATATAATAAACATTTTCCAAGTAAGCCATTCTTGCCCTCAACCAAGTTGGAACACTGATATAGCAATGACCTTTCTTATTCTTCACATTATAACATCTAAAATCCTGTAGCTTTATATAAACCTCCTGCTCCCCCTCCCGCGTGTTTACCTCTTACACAATCAACATTTAAATATATTGTCATTCCTATTCCAAAATGTATACCAAAAGTAATTTTAAAAATTTACAGCAGAGAAGACATAAACTACTGCAAAAACATTTCATGAAAATCTGGTACTCTGAATACAGACTGTTAATTTATTCACTTTTATACCAAAACACGTATCCTTCCAGATTCCTACTTCACTTACTTTTCTTTTGACAAATTTACTTGCCTCTGCCCTATAATGCTCCTGCATTACTATTTTCTGTACCCCTGCCCAATTTTTTTTTTTGTTTCCTAGCCGATGTTTTTCAGTGTTCATACCCCAAATTTCCCCAACATTGATTGTCTTCCCTACTGTCATATTTTCATAAAACGAAGTCATAACTATAAAAAAATCTTTGGGGAAAAGGATAAGCAACATATTAAACTAGGCCTACAGTGCAATGGTAAAATATTGTAGGGCAGGGACATTAGAAATGATGGGGCAGAGGTACAGAAAACTGTAGAGTATGGGAACAGAAAATTTAATGGTAGTGCCATTAAAATGTTAAAAAGGGACATCTCTGTGAAAAAATGGGGTGCGCCTCTGTGAAACAAGTCACCAAGACTAGCAGAGGAATTTAATAAAAAGCCAGCAAAAGGGAAACTATTTATGTAACATATTCTTGCCTGGTATATACAGTCTTGGAAGTCTGCATTGAGCTGCTTTGTACCAGGGCTTAAACAGTTTGACCTGAAATGCAAACTGCGAATTTTCAAGTAAATATAATTATTACTCATTTGAGTAAATCTGGGCGAGGCTATGAGTTTCTTCCAAATCTCAAATCGATAATGATCGTAAACCACAGGAAACCTGTGCTTTGAAGCCAATTTATGTTGTCAACAGTACACAACACTTCGTCATTTTTAGTATGCATGTGTGTCACAAACGGACGTCATCACAATTTTCAAATCAGGGCCATTGCGCCTTCGCGGAAACATAGCAAAGCACTAGCGCCTGCGGTTGGTCATGAAATTAAATGGACGGTCAACGAAAGCCCTATAGATATAACACGCCCCCAAGGATATTTATGCAAGACAACCAACAAATTGTTGCCACAACAGCAGTGTTACGTGACACACAGTGATCATTGTGGCGAACATCTCAACCTGTCATTTCAGAGACCTATTTTAATTTTCATATTGAAATGTTACTTTGTAATACTTTTTAAATGTTTCTGTAATGTTTTCTGATGAATATGTAATCTATATTTCTACTTTCAACATGGCGGGCAATTCATGTGCGGTGTGCGGCTCCAAACTAAAAAATACTCACGATGCCATCGGTCGCAAGTCATCGTGTGAAAGATGGTTCCATCTGAGTTGTCTCAATATGAGCAAAAAAGATTTTAAAGAAATCTGTAGTGATTCGGGTAAGCATTGGGAGTGTAAGCGAGACGACTGTAGTGAACCACCTAACCTCACAAAACTACTGAGTAACATGGAGTTGAAGGTAACAAAAATTCTTGAAGACATAATTAATGTGACCTGCAGCGTCCTACAAATAGAAAATGAAGAAGTCAGGAGGGCAGCCGACTGCATGAGCACAGCCAATAAAAAACTAAAAAAAGAGGTAAAGACACTGAAAGAAACTTACACTAGTGACAAAACTGGAACAGTGGAAGAATTAAACAAAGGAGTTGAAGACATCGCTCAGTACCAGAGAAGGAATAATACAAAAATCTATGGTATTCCTCAAACAGACAACGAGAACCTCCATGAAATTCTGTCCAACATAGGTGATGTACTACAGGTGTCGATAACAAGCCAGGACATAGATGTGGCACAACGTCTTCCTGCACATCAGGGTCAGGCCAGGCCGGTGCTTGTAAAACTATTATTTACATGTAAAAAGGAGGAATTTTTCCACGCAATACGAAATAATAAAGGGCACAACTGGGTTACCCAGGACCTAGAAGGAGTGTGTGCCTTGGCGATCACCTCACAGCCCATAATGCAAGTCTGGCAAAGAAGACTAGGGACCTAAAGAAGGCAGGTGTTATCCACGCCACATGGGCGAGATACTGCAGAATATATGCACGTGTAAATGAAGGCGACCCCAAAGCCATCCTCATAACAAGAGATCAACTGTCTAGCATCAAAGTTCAAGTAGGAACTAAATACACTTTTAGATTCTGTAGTAGTAGTGTTACCTGCTGTATTGTAGCAATTAAAGGGTATTACAAACCATGTTAAACTTAGTGTCAGGGAACAATGTTTTGATACACTCGATCATTTTGACAATAATTCTGGTAACATCTTGACAGACTTGAAGGTGCCTATGTATAAATGCTCAAAGCCTACAAATAAAATAGGAAACATTCATTTGCTCGTAAATAGGATAGGGAATGTTGATGTACTAATTGTTACAGAGAATTTGTTGACAACAAATGACGCGAAGTTTCATAATATAGCTGGATTTGAGGCTTACCACATAACTAGGGATAAAACTGGAGGGCGTGTATCCATATATGTACTGAATAAATGTCATAGATGTATTCGTAAAATAGTAAACGATCTACACAGCATCTTACATGCAACAGTAACTGTAAACACCAGAACATATGACATAATTGGAGTATACAATCCCCAATACCTACACTCAACTATTTTTTTTACAAGATATGGTATCTGTATTGGATACCAACCTATCCCTAAACTGCCTGATAATAGGGGATTTCAATATAGATCTACCTCAGTTCTTAGCCACATATCTTAAGAGGTAAATACAAATAATTACTATGTGACATAAGTTCTATCTCTTCTGTGAACAAACATTAGTTAATGATGTATTGGGATAGCTATCTAAACTTCACAAATAAATAATATAGTCAAGGTGTCCAGGGTGTAAGGCCAATTGTGCATCTAACTTGGCACATGTATAAATATTTATACCACTTAGGTAAAAGAAAAAAAAATACAAATGAGAGTGATTATGTATAGCTGAATATCTATCCCTATTTAATTGATTAACAGTATATCTTGTGGTCTAAGACGGAAACTAGGAATACATTTTTAAGTACTGATATAAGGTGTTGTGCAATTATACAACTACTGGCTGTGAGTGCATATATTGTACAGGCTAGATAAACCACTGTAATAAGTGGCAGTATATCCTATATGTGAATGTGAAACAAGTGTTCCTATTGTTATCTTCTTGTTTCTATGGAGTACTGCCTGCTATGAAACAAAAAAAAAATGTACATTGCCAAACACTAGCCTTTGGCTCATGGGACCATTGATAATGATTAAATAAATAAATAAAAATATCGTTGATGAAAGTCTCAACTAAAGTTTCTGAGACCTAGCTGAAACATTCTGGTTGGAATATTGCATTGCAATACTCCTAAAATATGACTGCAACATTGTATTTAATGTTACGTATGTGAGACATTGTGAAGGGTCAAAAACGTTTCTGAAACACAACTGAAACGCTGTGTGCTGTAAGGGTAGTTACAACTAAAAATTATTACTATAGTATAAAAATAATGTATTACATATTATTTTACTTACGTGCTGGTGGCTCTTAGACACCGGTGAATTAATACATCAGGATTAATCGAACTGTTGTTTTCACACGAAACGATGAAACACCGGTGGGTATTACTGTCATTTACACCAAATTTTCATTCAAATTTGGGTACTAAGTGTTTAAAACGCAAACCAACGCATTATAAAATATGCATATAGCATTAAAACACGCATATAATAACATCCACATACATTTTTCCAAAAATTGGCGAAAAAGGCTTCGAATAATAACGACTCAAATTAAAAAAAGTTTGCAAACACCGAACTCCTAGAACCAACAGACACACAATAGCATATCTAAATTAAGCTAATTACGTTTGCTTAAAATTAAGTACGTACAAATTTTAATTTCTACACTTATTAGGAGATGTAAAACACAATATAATTATTTAGGTGAAATAAAGTTCAACACACGACTAAAACGGCCATGCAATAACGCTGTCAATGGATGAGTCAAATAAACATTTAGCTACACTAGCGTAACTAAAGGTGGCCATTCCAGTTGCTACGGGCTGATTACAATGGACGATGAGGAGAGCGGCAGCAGAAAGGCCGTTGCTGGCTCTAGGTTTTACCTTAATTAACTGAAGCCGAGTCGAGATGTTAGTTCAGGTCGCCTCTGTTGTGAAGACGGAGTTAATAAAATGACAAGAAGTTCTGAAATCGGGACTACCGTGAAGCTATATTAATTAGCCTTCTGCGATTCGATACCGTATGCTAATGAACTATAGCCGTATGGGTCCGAGGGCGTAAGGGAAGACATCAGAAGGAGAGGAGCAACTCTACGAGGTGTGTTCGAGGCCTGTCTGCTGTTACAACTACCGTGGCATTTCGGCATACGTCAAAGGGATAGTTTGCTATCCAGAGATAAGTGAAACAGTCTTTTATACACACACATATATATGTATATATATGTATATATATATATATATATATATATATATATATAGCGTCATATGATTTGCAGGATAGATGCTGAACTCATCCATGTTACTAAATGTTCCTGGCTTTAGTTAATGAACTTATATAACCTACGTCTAACCGGATTTAAATATAAACACTCAGTTTGCTCTACCGACTGTAATTATTTTACGTGTTTATTTTAATATATCTACCAAGGTTAAAGACTCTAAATGCTAAACATTCACGTAGGAATATATGACTGGCAGTTAATGGCACGTAAATACCGAAATTATTAAAATTGGACCATTTTCAACTTCAGAAGATTTGTTGTTATAGAGAAATATTTCCATTAATTTTTTCTTATTCTGAGATATGAATATCTTGAATTGATTTTTCCCACTAAACCATCTAGAAATGTATCATTAAATTCATGCAAACATATATACGCTACATCTTTCATTAGTCTCGTAGCTAGAAGTGTGTTGTGAATTACGTTTCAGGATGGAGGGCTTGCTGTTGAATGTTGCTAAGATAGGTAAAACTATGTAACCTCACATGCATTGTGTAACATGCCTATGTCAGTATGCTTATACAAGATAATCGTCCGTAAAATAAACACTGGTAAGTTTTGTAGAAGGGTAGAAAGATATACTACAATAAGAATTGCTAAGTTACACCGCGTAGGATTACTCATTTCGTGAATTACTGTATTGAAATCTCGTCCATTAAATTCCACCTTTCACGACATAATAGGTACTTCCAAAAATCTTATAAAATAGTATTTTAAGGTTTTATCGCATTCGCAATATTTGTAAATAGCGCAAATGGGCAGAATTGTACTGTGCAACTCTGATAACATCAGTATAAGTTTAGCACTTTAACAAAAATATACGCTCTAAACTAGAAACTATGAATACTCATAGTTTCACAATGACTTTCCCCATATTCAGATAGTTTAAATTTCACCATCTAGGTTTACTTAAAAACATAAGATTAAATCAGCCAAATAAACGGACATACTGAATCAAAGTTTTCTACTAACTGAAAAAGGAACGAATTTTTTTTTTTACGTAGATGTAAAAAAGTAAGCGTAATTTTACACAAAATGTAATTCTGCTTTTTCCAAATAATATCATAAAGTCAATAAAAGCAAGAGCCAAACTAGCCAAACTAAAAACCAAAGGCGCAGCAGCGGAATTCAAATTCAAGACTTTTACCACGTCATTTTACCCTCTCTATTCACGCAATGCGAAATATTGAACAATGTGGCTGTCGTAAATGTAACTTTTAGTTTCTGTGTACCGGTGATTGATGTGTTAGTTTTGTACAGCGCTTTCAAAATATTAAACTTTCTGTAGTAGAGTACGCATTTTTAAAAGTATCGTTAGAGCAACAGCGCGTAACTGAACATTCCGAAATTCATTTATCCAACAAGACTAACTTATTCCTATTTAGGCCAACTGTAAACGTCACTGTACATTTAAGGCACCCGCCTACTGGCCGTGTGTAAGTGTGAGTGAGGCACGGCGCCAAGGTCGATGTTGACTGGCTCATCTGGTGCGGTATCGCCTCTACCGCAAGACACAGAAACAACGTGCAGTGGTATCGTAGATCACTCGCCTGACTGACACTTCCTGTGGTGACTCCATCTTTTTATTTGTGGAAAGTTTTAAACAATGTCCATTGTATGATCCTAGAGTAGTTTCACACGAATCCCGCGAGTAGTTTTCCAGATATAACATGTTGAAAAAGTTGTTTTTAGCCATTTTGAGCAGCTCCGAAATGATTTTTCTAATCGACTTTATGCTTTGAAATGACTCTATAGTCATCGTTTGGAGTGTATTTCCTTTTCGTACATAGACACATTAGGACACGTGGAAAAGTTTATTAAAAAAAAGGATTTACGAACATGCTGCAACGCATTTTGAGCGTATGGTAGGCGAGACCCTTAAGTTTAATATTTCGACACACAAAATTCACAGTAAAAAAATCGAGCAAAAAATTGTTAGCGAATCTTTCTTCGAATATATGGTAGCCTACACTGTTTATTACAAATAGAATGAAATCATGAGAAATTAATGAAACAGCATTTTAGTTAATGATTTGAACTGAATTTTTGAAACTACATATTAAATAGAATTTCTACTGGTTAACAGAGAAACATACTTACTAATTCAATCTGTTTATTATAATAATTATTAATTTTTATCAGTCAACATTATTAACCTAACAGATACACCAGTCGAAAATCTTGAAAATTATTGAATGTGTGAAAATTTCACTGATTTAAATGTAAAGTGTTGGCTATGGGAACGCTCGTATAGATGAACAGGAAATAGTTTTACCGAACGTTCTTCACTAACACTCCTGCTATAAGCCTGCGTCGGTGTGCTTAATTTTCAAATAAGTTTTTAAATATAATATCTGGTTTCAGAGAGCCATATCGTTAAGACCATGGTTTTGCATTTCTTTCAAACAATTGCAAATAACTCGAATGTTCTTTAACCAAATAGTATGAAAAGTTCGATAATGTGTGCACCAAATGATACACAATTTTGCCAGAGCGTTTTTTTTAAATAATGTACCGTTCGCAAACAAAAAATCAATTTGCTTCATTTTGATTTATTTTGCCCGTGATATTTCCGGGGTAAATATCAATTTGTTGTGCTGCAATAAGAAAATTCAGATACAAACGATGATGTATAAGTGTTAAAACGGTAAGGATAAAATTTCGATATCTGTGTTAAATTTTGTTAATAAAAAATATTTCCGAAACCCTTGCAAAACTAAAGGCCAACGTCATTACATTCGCTTTTGTAAGCGAGAGGCGAACAGGACTGCTTCCTTATGAATTTGCAACTATTCAAAACGTAGAGCAACAATTGCTGTATTTATAATAATAGACTACTACATTCGACAATACGCTTGGTTGTATCCATGTGAACGTAATTTGCAGTATTTTGGAATATTCGGCAGATATTATCGATTCTAAATCATCTGCGAGCTTCTAGCTATAATATTTCGGCGAAGTGAGTTAATCAGTGAACTAAATTGTTAGCGACCATCTTACTTATATTTGAAAGTGTAATCCGAGTTACTGGAATCAGCGCCCGTGTAGCATGGAATTCTTCTGTACAGGAACTGAAGAAAGAGGTATGTTGCATACGTACTTTATGACAGAGGGTAAAAACTAACTGATAACTCTGTTGTAGGCTTTAACTGTAGTGAAAACACTTCGAAACACTTCGGTCGCTGTCACATTGGGTTCAAAACTACTTCGCTTAAACATGTTCAGATTTATGGAGCTGTTAACGAGCTATGAGCTCGCAGACTCTTCTCGTTTAAAGTAAACTAGTTTCGTATGTAGTTGCGAAGGACATTTCTTCTATGCTTCTCTCGTACTGGCTGCTTAGATTTACGAGCTGTGTAACAAATATGTCTCCTTTTTGGTCAGATTAAATTAACTTTTAGACGTAAAATGTTTTATCTGCTTTACACACATCAGTAGCATTACATTTATATGCAGTATAATAATTAAAAAGTCACGAATGTTGTGTGTAGATGTGATGATAATTAAGTGTGGTACATGTCAGGTTCCAGGTTTGTTGAGGTTAGAAAGTT
Source organism: Medauroidea extradentata (assembly GCA_003012365.1). Taxonomy (NCBI): domain Eukaryota; kingdom Metazoa; phylum Arthropoda; class Insecta; order Phasmatodea; family Phasmatidae; genus Medauroidea; species Medauroidea extradentata. The sequence goes on from PNEQ01072454.1 coordinate 11,131, forward strand.
GAGTTTATTCTGTTTAGTCGTGTAACCTCGCTAACATGATTAGTTATAAACGTAATGAAACATGGCAGCCGAATATGTTTAACTAAACATGTACAAGACCTCTAGTGTGACCGTGACTTTGTAGTTTATTTCCTATTGTAATCGTTGTGTCTCTTTGCCAGTTGAATTAACATTGTATATTACACTCTTAACATGAATCACTGAGAGATGGAAGGGCTACGGTGGCCGAGTGGTCAGACCACTCGCCTTCACCAAGGTGATCCGGGTTCGAGTCCTGGCGGGGTCGGTCCGCATGTGAGAACCGTGGCGGACGATGCCACTGACCTCGGGAAATCCCGTTTCTTCGCTCTTCTCATTCCGGCGCTTCTCCATTGTAGGACCTTATTTCATGTCTTCCCTCTGGGTACGCAGATTATCTACGAGCTGCCAGTCGACATCCTGGTTCTCGAGTAGCCTCGTTCGATATGAAACATTTCCGCGTAATTCCAGTCGTTTCTGTCAAAAATTAGCATTTGTAGCTAATGAAACCGTGACAATTGTTTCAGTGACTAAAGATACTGATTTAAAACAGATTTCCACTTACTATGGGTGAAATTCACATTTCTAATTACGAATTTTTTTTTTTGTGAATTCTAAAGGTTCATCAATCTCGAACAGTTAACAGGAATTTTATTGATGAACAGTTTGCTGATTGAAACCACTTATTCGAATTTTTACTAGCCTATAAGTAATGATCAATGCACAGAATTTGTTGTACTCACAAGTTGACGTCTAAGGCCACATTTCTTTTATTATTCTTTGAATGGTTGACAAAATATTTTTCAAAGTATGTGCAGCTAGTCACATAGTCATTGGTACGACAAGGGTTAGACGACACGTTAAATTAGCAACACCATTCAGAAAACATTAACTATGATAGACTCCCTCCCCCACTTAAACTTTGCTCGAAGTACACGGGAAAATTATTTTGTGGCAGCTACAAAATATTTTGTGGGTATTTACCATATAAAAACTTATTTTGTAGTCACCGCAAAATATTTTTGTTGTTGACGCCACTAAAATATTTTGGCCACCACAAAATTAGTTTGTTGTGACTATAAATTGTTTTGAAGGGAAGACTTTCTATAAAATTTCTCCCGTTTCCCCCGCCCATTCATACATCTTTTATGTTTACGGTGTCTGATGCTTTTGCCACGATCAGTAGAGTGGCAGTGGTGCGCGCGCACGCACGTCCACATCTTGCCCAGACTTCCTTGTTTACACATATTTCCACCTGCCCAGACGTGTGTGAGTAAGTGGGATCTACGTCTCACCAACAGCGAGGTCATTAGAGACGGTAACACAACTTGGTACAATGACACGATCTGGGAGAGAAGCCGGCTGTGGCCTTCATTAAGGAGCTATACCAGCATTCGCCTGGAGAGATTTAAAAAAAAAATCACGGAAAACCGTAAACAGGATGATAGGTTGTAGGGATCGAACCCGCGTCCTCCCGGATACAATTCCAACGTGTTGCCGTAGAGCCACCTCACTCGGTTTCAACGACATACCAGTTCGTCAAGGCTAGATTGATGAAGTAACACAAACTTTTAGTTGTTTCGTTACTTGTCTGTGCTCAAACTTAAACCTTAATTTTTAACAGTATTGTTAACACAAATTGGCTAAATCGATGAAAATAACCAGGTCTTAAGGCCGCCACCTGCCATGCGCTTCAAATGCGTTGTAATGTGCAGGGAAATATATACGTTTTTTACTAATACATCCCACATGTGCCCATCCTGCCAAAGAAGGAAATGTCACTGTTAAGCCACCAACAAGCTCATTAAAAACATGGGTTTGAAGCCCTTCAACATAGCTAAATAAACACTTTTCAGGCTGCCATATTAAACCGAATGTATACGAAACACATATAGAATCGCGTACTGAACTTCACTACAAACTTTTCACCAATAAAATATATGATTAACACTTAATATCCAGTAGTAAATATTAATTGGCAGGAATCTTGCACGCTAGTTCAGCGGTTTGTTCGATGTGATGAGGCGCGCTCCAAGGTCGCATTCACTGCTCCAATACTTCTGAGCTAGGCGGCACCCTTATTAAGTGCTTACGTTATTGTGAACAACCTTTATACGATAAGTGTATTCATTGATTTATTGAAAGTGTCTCAGGGAGTTAAATCGATGGCCCAGTTCAAAAGGGACAGAACTAATAATTTCCAATTTTGAGTCAAATGCATGTAGAATGATTTTTGTTTGGCCGAAAAATCTATTAATAGACACATTTTGTGGTGCTAATTTGAAGCAAAAGTACAGAGGCAACTGTTTAAGGTGTTTAAGTCTGTCATTGCTGAAATTATCACACAAAAATAAAAAGAAATACAATTTCTAAAACTTTACTGGCGATCAGAATAAAGTGCCACGTTATTAAAACAAGGAAATTTACGTGTTTTGTTTATCAACTGGGAAGAGTTCAAATCTGTCTATGTGTTGGTGAGCCAAACTCAATAAATTGTGTTGCATCCCTTTTGAACTGGTCCATCGAGTCACCGCTTGAATACTCGAAGCTTCGAGAATATCTCCGCACTGAATACCAGTTCAGTGGCACATAGAGACGATACAGTATTACATGTACTGGTAAACGTCATCCTTAGCACTTCGCCTATATTTGCTTCCGCTGTTAGGCGACCGCCTAAATAGTGCACACAAAATTAATCATATCGTGTATTAATTTTTTCATAGTTGTGTCTTGTAGTTACATAATAAGTTTTTTTTATGTTAGTCGGTGGTTGAACATATACCTTTAGAAATGCCTTCCTGAGAACTGAGCACGCCCAATATTTACATTGTTCCAGCATGATCTATGCAATCAGCTTATCAGAAACTACAGTAATTCGGGGTAGCGTTTAATGGTCAACGAAGTTGTGTGCCTTTGTCCAGTTTTCGTTTAAAAACAAAATAGGTATGGTCATTTAGCGATATTATACAGAAACAGGCCAGTCATTATCTGATGTCATTTACTCCCAGAGGTTTATCTCTGCTGGTGAGGGGCCGGGAGGGAAGGGGGGTTACTAAAATTATGTAAAACATAGTTTACCCTTAAATTTATGTTCGATTTTTTTTTGTCGTTAGGAAAAACCATAATTAACTAAATTTATCTCTTTAAATTCCAAATATTTCCCAGCAGGACCCCCTGGATCCCCCCTCCCCTTTTTCTGGCTTGAACTGTTGGTACATCTACATTTATTAAGGCAATCCCCTGCTCCCCACCCCTCTCCTTCACAAGCAATTGAAAATTCATTACTGGATCCGTTCCTGTTTACTCCAATACTTTCACAAGTGTTGTTATCTACCTGTGTATAGACACAGTGTAGCACCTGGCCGAGGTAACTACATAAAAATAACTAAAGTTTTATCTAATTTGCGAATAAAAGAATAAAGTTTGAATATGCAAGTTTAATATCTCTAAAAGCAAGCAATTACAAGCGGTGAATGTGACTCTACTTACGTTCACTTGGAGAAGCTGACCAAACTATCCCTAACAATAAACTTAATATGAACAGATTC
>PNEQ01072455.1:0-14721 GCA_003012365.1 Medauroidea extradentata
GTTCGACTCCCGTCGCGCACCTCCTCTTCGCCTGTCAGCCCGCCGCAGCAGTCCTCTTGTATCGCCAACACTGCTCCGCAGGTAGCCGTCTGCCGCCTCACAGTAGACTTTGACGTCACCAAGATGTCTTCACCAGTCTCTCTCCACAGGCGTAGCACCTTCCTCTAGCACTTCCAATAGCGAACTCCCCTCAAATGTGTCGATTCTGTGCTTTTATACTAGCCCAGACAGTCGGTTATTCCCCGCATTACAGGGGTCTAAAAATAGATATTTCATCATGCTTCGGATGTGCTCGTAGTCACGTCGGCCGCCCTCGAAGGGTTAAGACGCAGTTGGGACAGGTATCTATGACGTAGTTTCGGCGGTTTTCCCACTATGAGCCACCCGGGCTTTGAGTCATCGGCCAGCCCTCAAGGTGTTACGAAACAGCCGCCGACCACTGGCCTCCAGGAACATGGCACACAACAATATAAAGCATAACTCTGTCCCCATTTATTTGTCCACCATTCAGGCATGACTAATCTTTGTAAGTGAGCTAATTATATCAGATGTGTTACTGAAATTACTTTAATGTATATATCTTTATGACTTCTACTCGTCAATGTTATCTGTAGATCTACCGTATTATACTGGCTGTATAATTTTTACTGTAACTTACTATTTTGTACTTTGATATTATGCCTACCTTCTCTTTTCTATGATATTATGTGTACTTAATTTTTTTTTGTTTGTCTTTGTTTACATATTTCTTACTTGTTCCATATCCTTGAGCAATTAGCTCAAACAGGGTCTAACGGAATGTACGGTAAGTAAAAAAATATCTCTTTGCAGTATACATATATTTGATACCTATAAAAATGACACACGAAGTTACAAAGAAAACAATACATACATTTTTATCTATACCTATATATTTTTGTACTGAAAAAATATTAAATTTGAAACAAAACTTTAAAAAATTCAAGAATAAAAAAAATAAAAAACACGGGTTACTTTCTGTTTTTATTTAAGAAACATTGCAGCCAAAAACATCGTTATTCAGTATGAATTATTCAAGTTTGGTACCGTAGTAAGTCAGTTGGTTTTCCTTTAATGCATAAAAATATTTAATGCAAATTTGGAACTCGACATGACACTACAACAAAACTACGAAAGCTAAAAAAAATTACATCACAGTTCAAAATGTAGCCACGATATATTTTTGTAACTCAAACCATATTTCGTACAAATATAAGAATTATTTAAATAATAAAATTTTTCGGTAAACCGCCCTCTTAAAGGCGCGGTCTACCGAAATTTTCATCGCCATGTTTTTATTTTTATATTTGTACCAGATATTTTTTTTATTGGCACAAAATGGGAGTAAATTTTCCTCTTATAACATTTTTTTGTCGCATAGTTTTTGCGTAATGACTCATTAAAGTCAAAATTTGCATTTTTTCGATTTAAGGACGACACTGAAACAAACTCACTTACCAAACTGAAAAAAAAAAAAAAAATCACTGTGAAGAACGATTTACAAGTTCAGCTACGTTAAACCCCAAAATAAAATATTTTTGTATTAAAAGAAACACTGAATTTTTTTTAAATTTTTGTTTTAAACTTCAGAATTTTTATTTAAATTATTTTTTTGTGTACGTCACATTGTAGCCTGCTACGTCTTTATGAACCGTGAATTTTTTTCAGTTTGGTATGTCAGTTTTTTTTAGTGTAGTCCTTAAAACGGAAACGTGCACATTATGACTAACAAGCCATTACGAGAAAACTATGAGACATAAAAAAAATTTCATAAGCGCCAAATCTAGTCATATTTTGTGTCTAAAATATGAGCAAAAATATTTGGTACAAGTGAAAAATAAGAACATGGTGATGAAAATTGCGGTAGCCGTGCCCTTAATCGCCGGTACTGGACCTGGAAATGAAACAATAACGAATCGGAAATGAAGTTAGCTTTGTGTTTATCCATATCCAGTGCCCAGGGCTTGCCCCCCCCCCCTCGTTTCCGTAAAACGGGGTGATTAGAAACACTGGAGGTGAATAGAAACACAATTTTATAGCTAAATTTTAGGTATAAATTATGTTTTAAAAATTTAATTTTAGGTTGGCAAGTAACCTTGCAGGCTGCCTCCACCCCCACTTTAAGCAGCCATTATGTGTGTATATATATATATATATATATATATATATATATATATATATATATATATGTGTGTGTGTGTGTGTGTGTGTGTGTGTGTGTGTGTGTGATGTACTGAAGTTTCGCCAACGCTTGGCAGTACGTATGTTGAAACTGCGGCGTGTGTCGGCATGTTGTCTTACTGGCAAGCCACGGGCGTGCTACACAAACATGCTCCTCTGAAACAAGTTGCTCGCATGTAAAGTCTGTGTAAATACCAGACGTGCCACTGTGTGTATGCTTCCCTCACTGCAACTTCTGCTCCAGATGTTGGCGGAAACAGCGCGACTCAAACAGAACTTGCGTTGTTGTGTGTTGCCAACAAAACAAAAAGTTAGAGGTAAAAGAGATAAAAAAAAAAATTACAGGAAAAGTAACTTAAGTCGTGTTCTTAGAGAGTTAATGGGACCTGACGCATGGGTTGTGTTGTAACGTGATACGAAAAGTATTTTTATATGCAATTATCAAACGTGTTTCCAGTAATACTTTTATCTAATAATAGATGACACACTTTAAACTATGTCTCCGTTACTTTAAAATTACCGCCCGCTTATTAAAAAATTATTACCGAGCTCATCAAAAGTGATAAAAAATTTTGTATTTTGAAAAATATCATTCGTAATTGCAAAACACAATTATAATGACACAAACCTGCATTGCCCTTAAATTCACACTTTCCACAAATAAAAAAACAGAATAACTGCTTAAAGTCCTACTGAAAAAACACTTCCAACGCTAATTGAACACTCCGCTCCTAGAGGCGATTAGGTGTTTCACGGATGTGTTATATTCGACTTATCGCCTTCCCTGTTACCGTTCCGCAAACGTAAAAAAAGCAAAGGTCCAAATAACTGTAAGGCTGGAATTCATAGTCGAAGGCTTGTTTGGCAAATAAATAGTACTTCGTGAAGTAATGCTTATTCTATAAGCAATACATATGTCATCAATGAATTCATAAACGCCTACTTCAAGAAGTAAAACCTATGCAAGCATTACTTATATACGCCAAGTTGTACTTGATGAAGTAACCAAATAAGTATCCCTACAATATCAGTACCAACATGACACAACTGAACTTGTATTTAAATTATAGCAGTCCTCTAGAGTAATTGAATATTTGGTTACAACTGATTGTCAATTCCACTTGAAAGTATTTTTCTTTTACTTTAATACAGGTTCAAAATTAAATAACAATACAGTACTAAGGTCAAAAACGTGTTAGTTAACGTGTTAATATATTTTTTGTATCTATGCAGTTTGCTAACTGTGAAATAAAAAAATTACATTCTTGACTCGATGAAAAATACGTTTTGCATGAACACGTGCTGCATACTTGTTGATTAGAATATTTTACCTAATTGTGTTTCAGTTTATATTCAGCGTACGAATGTAAATTATGATGAAATTAACGTTCATTTATGCCACTCATTATTACCGAACCTATTTTGTTTACCAAAATGACAACATAACCTCATATCACAAAGCTGGCTTCGAGCACATGTAATTTTTGTGAATAAAGCGTTAAAGTGTACTAAAATTGTAATGTTGTGATCGTATGATTAGCTTTCTTTCAAATTCAAAACTGGGAAGCTGCCACTCTATTATTGCTATGAACACGTTGCGCTTGTCAGAAATTATTTTAGGTTACATGTTAGCGAATGTCCGTTCGTTTGCTTCAATGAAGTTACTATACTGCTGGTTTTTACAAGTTAGTCCTAACATTGCGCCTGTTACTGACTTAAAATGAAATGCTACTATATTATACATCCTGAACATGTTATTGACCGCATCTCATGCTGCGTTTGAAATACAGTTAATAAAGGCCTGCCGGACGTGTTTTGCCTACCAACTGACGCCATAACCTATCACAGAACAGACTTTGAACATATTTGCGATTCTCGAGTATGATGAGATAAAGTGAATGATCTTGTGTACTAAAATCGAATGCTGTGATAACATAATTAGTTTTCTGTCAGCTTCCAACCTGTCATGCTACCACTTGACGAAAAATGATTTCGGTTATAGGCGACACTAAATTTAGTTCACTTCAATAAAAATATTCTTCTTCTTGTTTTTATAAGTAGGTCCCAACAAAACTGATGTTATTGTGTAGAGATTTATTGGGTGTAATGTTCGTAGACCTAGATAGGCCTAGGCCTACTATAGGTTATTTTAAACATTTTCAATCTGCAATGTTTTCGTTATAATATGTAGGTAAAATGTAACGAAATGTTGAGTTCATATTGAAACGGAATTTACAAATAAAAACTCATTCCCAGAAATATGAATACCATACAAAATTCTTTAAGGGACCAAAACAATAAGAAAGCATTTGAAAAAAGATTAAGAAATGAGGTTATGTTTTCGTAGCTGTGTCTGTTGAATTTAATTTTTCCGTTTTGTTCCATGTACGTTTTATGCCTAACTTTTTAAATGCCTCTTTTCGTTAAATATGTGGAATTAAATATCAATGTGAAGGAAGGTATCCCTTACATAACCTATTTCTTACATACAAATCAGTTACTTAAGTCACCTAGGGATCAGACTTGATAAAGTATTACTGATTATGAATACTTGTGAAAAAATTAGCACTTATTTTGTGGCTGTGAATACACATTAAGCAGTACTTATTTGAAGTAACACTTCATTAAGCATTATTTGACACGGTCACAAAAAAGCAATACTTAATTCTAGCACTATGAATTGAAAACTGTGCTTAAGCACGGATATAAGTAGCACTTATTTCAAGTACCACTTATATCACCTAAGATCCTGTAATCACTAGCAACGGGAGCCGAGACGACCGAGTGGTCAGTCCACTTGCCTCTCACCAAGCCGATCCGGGTTCGAATCCTGGCGGGCGTGTCCCTGGATTCTGGCATGTAAGAGTCGTGCTGGACGATGTCGCTGGCCGGCGAGTTTTCTCGGAGATCTCCCGTTTCCCCCCGCCCTTTCATTCCGGCGCTTCTCGATTGTCGGGCCTCGCCTCACTAATCTGTATTCGGGTTACGATATCCTGGCCGTCGGGGATCCTAGGACTACCTATACGATATTTATTTATCACTAGTAATGCTGAACCTTCCTTAATTTCTTCCCGGTTCAAAAATTGGGAAGATTTGTTTAAAATATTTCAATAAGGGCTTACGTCAAAAATTCAACTTTAAATACGCACATAGTATTCGAAATGTTAAAGTGAAATAATTTTTATAATTTAAAATGTAAGACCATAATTAATCGCTCACCATGTACTAAGACTAAATAACTCATAGCATCAATTAAAGTCAAATAAGAAGCTCGTACTTGTAAAATGTTATGTTTCAATAAAGGAAATTTGCCGGTAAATCGTCACACCCTTAATTTTTTATATGAAAGATAATAGTTTAAACAGTAGAGGTAAAACAGTCTCTCAAAGCAACCGCTTGCTATCCGCTTTAAATGAATGGTACTATGTTGGTAAATACCATTACTTATTAAATTATTACACGTGCGCAGTATGAAAATTTACGTGAAGAAAACAAACTTCAGAAGAGTCTGAATATAACTGTCAACGCATATTGGAAACAGTTTAACACATCAGCTTTCTTAATTGTACTAGTTTTAATTTTTTAAAACAGGAAAGACAATATTTACTGTTTGGAGAACACGTTACAAGATCACAGAATTCATTAATGCATAGTGAGAAAAAAACGCATTTTCTATTTCTAAGTGGATTGCTTTTTCTTCGCTAACTTGCTTTGTTGGGAATCGTTTCTCTAGCAGGGCTTTTAAATTCCTTTTTCAGTAAACTTATACGTTGCAGGGTTTACCTTCACAACTTCCTTGCCGGTTATGTAAACCATTCGCTCTGCCGGTATACACATATCTGCACACAGCGAGTATCTCTTGCAAAATATTTCATTGCGTATGTTGAAGCAAATATGAACTTGAACTAGCACAATAGTTTTATGAGCAAAATAAAACGCAGAAAAATGAATTTCGATTAATCCAGCGGATGTGTATTTTAGCTGACGTAATACTTACGCCTGACAACAAAATATCTCAAAATATTTCCTTAAGCATGACGGAACGTGTGTTTAACTGGCCTAACGAACTAGAAACATTGTACTCGATCACTGCTCGGGAGGCATTCTCTTTCAGTATACATATCATAGTAGTGTTTGTAAGCATTATTAAGCCATTATCTTTCATTTATTTCCAACAATTGCAAATAACTAGAATATTTCATAACCAAATGCTTTGAAATATTTGAGGCCATGTACAGTTATACGATACATATATGCCAGAGCATTTTTTTAAATAGTGTACCGTTTGCTAGCAAAAAATTAATTTGCTTCATTTTGGCTTATTTTGACAACAAAATATGTGATATTTCAGGGGTCAAAGTCTAAAAATCTGTTTGGTGTATTGCAACAGAAAAATTAAGATACAAACGATGATATATAAGCGTTAAAACTGTAAGAATGAATTTTTGATATATGAATTAAATTGCGTTAAAAGTAATATTCTCGCAAATACTACAAATCTTAAGAGCGAGGCCTTAAGGGCGCGGTCACCTCAGTTTTCAACGTCTTTATTTATTTTTATATTTGTACCAGATATTATGTTTCTTATTTTAGACATAAATTGTGATTAAATCTTCCTCTTAGTAAATTTTTGTATCTCTCATAGTTTTTTGCGTAATGAGTCGTAAACGTCAAAATTTGGACTTTACGGTTTTAAGTACACCACTAAAACCAATTAACATAGCAAACTAAAAAAAAAATCCACACAACATAACAATGTTGTAGGCTATGATTTGACATATATGAAAACAAAAAATAAAATACTTTTGTATTTAATAAAAAATGCTGAATTTTGAAATGAAAATTAAAAAAAAAATATCAACAATTTTTTATAAATACAAAAAATATATTTCTTTGTTTTATATATGTCAAATCATAGCCTACAACATTGTTATGTTGTGTGGATTTTTTCAGTTTGGCATGTCAGATAGTTTTAGTGGCGTACTTAAAACCGTAAAGTCCAAATTTTGACGTTTACGACTCATTACGCAAAAACTATGAGAGGTACAAAATTTTCCTAAGAGGAATTTTTAATCACAATTTATGTATAAAGTAAGAAAAATAATATCTGGTACAAATATAAAAATAAATAAAGACGTTGAAAACTGAGGTGAACCGCACCCTTAACGTATCTTCACGCCAACATAAGCAACCAAAATTAAACAATGCTGTATGGCATAGCAACGTTGTTTTTTTTTTTTTTGTGTGTTCAATATACTTCATATAACTTTTCTTTTGCCTCAATCCTGTGTTGTCTGCATTGGCGGTGTCTGGTGTTTTCTTTCTTATTTATGTCTGCCTTTGTTTTATTTATCTCTGATAACATTTATAGGATTTTATTTTGTGTGCTTGTATCTTGTTGACTCTACTTATGTACGCTTTTTTTGTCTGTAGTTTTCTTTGGCAGACACCGCATCGCAATTGAGAATGTCCAAAATCTTCCACTCCCATTGAAAAAACTCTTTCAAAGATCATAAACAATTTCAGCAGCAAAAAAAAAAAAAAAAAAAAAAAAAAAAAAAAAAAAAAAAAAAAAAAAAAAAAAAAAAAAAAAAAAAAAAAAAAAAAAAAAAAAAAAAAAAAATAAAGACTTCAAAACGGAAAGTATTAAAATTAGTATGTCATGAGATAGACGATATGGCAAACTGAACATACCATTACCCCTTCAGTGTCAGGTTTTCTTCTTACTGTGTTTGCTAAAAACATTAAAAGTTTTTAAACAAATTGAACATAAATATATGTTTTAGGCAATAAAAATTGTCTCAAAAGTTAAAAAAAAAATTAATTTTTTGAAGAAATTTTATTTCCTTTTTTTTTTTTTTTTTTGCTGATGTACAGCCCGAAATAACTCGGGCAAATGTCTTAAGGGGTTAAACCTACCTAACGGTACGAATATATGGCGCAGGATTTGATAGTTAAACTCCGCCTTCTAGCTGCGGTTTCCTGCGTGTTCAATGTCGAACGCTCTAAAGCGGTACGGGCGAGCCAAACACACGCATTGGATACATCACCGCCTCTATAGGCCACTGAACTGTCTGCCGGCCTGTTGCGATTTCTGCCGGAATAACAATGGCGCGTCAGAAGCGACACGAAAAACCAAAGATTTCCGCCAATCAGCTCTGAAGTTTCTCTGACGTCAGCTCGACAAAAAATGGCAGACACTACGTGAATTTGAAACAGAAATTTTTATCGATTTTTTCGAGTAGGAATTTAATTCTGTGCCCAAATGTAGGCGAAACTGGAGAGCTGTAAGTAATCTGCACTTGTTTATTTTAAGAGAGATTTTGTTGTTGTTGTAATAAGCAAAATATAACCTCTTTCAGCAGTCGTGTACTTTATTAAACATTTATGTCAGTGATTATTTTTAATATATTACAAATAAAGGTAAAATAGCTGAAATAATAATAATACATCTATGGCTGACGTACTGGAGGGTAGTATAGCTACATTAGTACGTGCGTAATGGCAATGCTCTATTTACATGTTACATATATATATATATATATATATATATATATATATATATATATATGTAGTTCGCTATAACGAGAATGTTTAGTGTCGCGTCGTGCGTTTCGTGTCGCTTCTGTCGCGTCATTGTGATTCAGGCATTTCAGCGGCGACTTCGTCAATTAACGGCGTAATTGTGACAATTCACCGTGTTTGCCTGGTACACATGGAAAACTGTTTGTTATGGTCAACCATTGGGTAAGCAAATATATCATTGATCCAACGAAATATTTGTTGTCCTAACAATACATAAAAATGCCTATTATTCAGTTTGCTGTTGTAACAAAATGTATATTTAACTGAACTAGACTCTCTTGTTGAGAGAAATAAATCTGCACTGCAAGCACATATTTAGTTGTTTAAATTTTTAGTACACTGTTTCCTGGGCCATATTCAAAGGTATATAGGCCCTACGGTTAACTGTAACAAACATTTTTCTCTGCGTATGTACTATTTATATACAGTATTGTAGCAAAATAATTAAGTTAAAAATAATTGTGAAAATTCACGTTTTGGCTTATATAACCACAGAATAAGCAAGGACATCAGAAGCGAACTAACGTGTCGGCTCCTTTGATATCAGGTGTTGATTGGCTAGTTTTGTCTGCCATACTGTATTAATTGTCTTTATGTAAACATTACATCTAAGGTAACGAATTTTACCGTGGTATGAAATAAAGTTTTTTCGTGTTCAAAATACAGTGTAGCAGTTAATTTTATTTTATACAAGTGGCAATATTCACAATCTGCAACACACGGATTTGCGAGTGAAATGCAACCAAAACCTGAAATATTTATTTCGTTGCAACCTGCCTAACAGACGCTGGTCGTACGAATGTATTTTCATAAGCGACGTGATATTAAAACAAATACTGAAACAACTTAGCTTACTGAATCCAACTAAAATGACAAAAAATCTTCTCTTCTTAATTTTCCTCAGGAAAATCAAATGCTGAACAATAGGTAGTCCTGCACGGCTTTTTTGGATCCATCTTTCAAGAAAAACAGATTAAAATATTTGTAAATGTTTGTAGCCTTCAAACTACACACGTTTTATAACTCAAACACGAAGTCATCACAACCCCGCAATATTACACAAAAGCACGCTTTCACGAGGCAAACACGAGCCGTAAAACGGAATTAGAACAAGTCGCTCGACATAAACAAACAGACGACGGAGCTTTACGAAATGTCTATGAAGTTATCTTCTGATGCCACTGTTTATCCTCTGAGATAACGTTAACTGAAAACTCAGATTGCAGTAAAATAATGATGCGCCTTAGCAATATTTTTTACTATTAAATTTAACATACTTTATTTACTGCCATAGCTGACCAGGATAACCTGACAAATTGAGGAAACATAAACATTGCCTTTAAGGGTATGAAAATTAATATTCACGCGATAAGTAGTACTGTTTTTTAAATACGTAACTATAAGTGAATGATACACAATTTCAGGTTTTTAACTATCCTTCGATAACTTCTTTTAATAATTTTATGATATGGCTTAATTTCAGTCAAACAATATTCACTAAGGTTTAATAATCCTTTCAAAGAAAGGCTCAATGTTAATGATTATTTATAAACTTAAAAAAATAATACACCATTTTTGAACAGTCTTTTGAAACAAGGGCTTCATTTTTTCGAGATCATAAAAGTTCTGGTTTATATTATAGTCAAAGTTTTAAACACATCTCGACTGAACACATTTTATAATGTACAGTCATTTGCAGGCCAGTCTTTGAAAGGCCTCGGTCAAAGGAGACCCCATTATCTCCGGTGAATGATGAATAAACATGTTGGCTCTAGAAGATTCACCATCACTTTGAAACCAGCTGAACATGATTTATTTTTAAGGCTCGCTCGACGAAGGCATGAAAGCTTCGAGGCCGGAAGGGATGAAACACGCACGTAATCAACGCTGTCGATCAAACTCATTATCAATCTCTGATATCTGCGCGCGACAGGTTTACGAACTACTATCGACGCTGGGGCGTTATCTAACATGCGCGAAGCTCAGTCCTACATCACACGCCAAGTTCTGTTTATACGTGGTTCAAGGATATCCAAGGTTCTACGAAACCAACATAAAAAACTATAGTTAAAAAAACTTCTGTAGCAATGTGATCTAAATAGTACAAAATAATATTTAAACACAAAGATTTTGTTAAACAGCAACAGAAAATCCTATAGTTACATATAACTTAATATTTTTAATAAGTCAAAAAAGAATAAAATAATTTACCAAAAATTTAACTTTATTGTAAAAAAAGTGTTCGGGTGCTTGACATAATTTTGTCTTAAATTGTTTTGTCGCTACTTATTCGTTAAAGGTAATGAAAAGAAAGTACTGAACATCCCTTGCTATATTCACATTAAAGAAAATTTTTTGGTTACTGACTTTTTTCTTGTTTTGGGCTTATATTAAGATATACTGAATCATGGGCCATAATTTCACTGTAGGACAAGATATGTATATTTGAAGGTAACTTTCTTCTTTTTAGTCCATGTTACTACAACAGCGTGATTTTCTAGTTTATAAACCATTATTTAATTTATTCTTAAAGTGAAATGGTAGTTTCAAGTAATGATTTATCTCAAAATGGTTTTTTCAAAGTTTTTGTTTTTAAAACAATTTTTTTTTCGGTCGTAGTCAAATAACATAGTTTTATAATGGATGATAATAACAGATCATGGCTATGGAATTATTTTATTGTCTTCGATTATTATTACGTGTGCAAATTTTTGTAATTAATCGAACGTCTTGAAGAGGGTGAAAATTAAATTGAAAGATTCCATTACATACATACATACTCACATACAATCACACATACATATAATCATGCATACATATATACACCAATTTTTTTTTCAGACCGCTGTAAATAAAAATAATTTTTTTTGTAACAAATACAATGCATTTCTTTGGGGTGCTACTCAAATGTGCTTGTAAAATTCTTTGTTTGTAAAATTACAAGAATTCTTGTTCTGGAAGAGCTAGGAACAATTTACTATCTACCAAAATTATAGGTTATACAGTTATACTGTCGGAAATTATATACAACTATACACAAATCACATCATCTGAAATGTATGTTTCTGGAATAAAGTGAATAAAAATTATACGGATATTAATTAGGTAAGTACTTTAAAATTAAGAAAATCATGCCATTGTACTGTATAGTACATTGAATATATACAAATAAAAAACAAATGGCGGCTATGTGATTATGGTATAGGGCCGTACCACAGTTGTGCGGCTGTCCTTGGTCCGAGGGGTTGAGGGTTCGATTCCCATGTTAGGTTGGGTGTAAATTTGTGTTCGTCTGAACTAGACCCAATAATAGTCTCAATGCAATTGTCCAACAGCTTGACCCGGGGTCACTCAAATTAGTCAACTTAAACCAAGGAGGGGCGGGAGAGGGCGAAGAATTTTGACGCATTGAAAAACGTGCCATTGTACGCATAGGATGCACGTTCGAGTCATGGTGATTCTAGTATTTTTTTTACTGCATAACATGTCTCTGTAGGGTACATTATATACAAACAATCTTCTCATCGGCAATACTTTTAAATATTATAACAAAAACATGGTTTTCTCAAAACTATTTATTTGACTTATGGAATTTAAATATGCGAATTATATCTATCCAGAGAAGTGAGCTGTTTTAAGCACCTTAGTCTTTACAGTGAGATATTTGTATGATAATTTGTTGTGTCGATTTAAGAGTGACTACGTGTAGATAAGGTGACCAAAACTTTTATAAGATGATTGCCAGGCGACAAATTCGCTGCAGTTCTAATCCAGCTTCTGACATTGCGCAGACCCTAGAGAACCAACAGAAGAGAACAAATAGTTTGAGTAAACTACTGCTGGAAGGTACAATTCGCCCCATTTTTTTTCTTGTTACGGGGGACTCTTTCCTTCAGTTAGCCCTTCCACCCCATCAATTCCGACCCGGGGACAGGAAGGTTTGTCAGAGAAGGGGGGGGGGGAAGTAAGTAATTTAGCCGACCGCAAACTTGTGTTCTCGGAACTCGCAAGTTCTGGAAACTGTTTCATCTTCCCCTTCTAGCTGCTGCCAATTCGTCCGAGCGCCTGTCTTGGCTGCGCCTTCAGCGGCCGTTTCAGGCCGGCCTGAAGTCTGAGAGGCGCTCCATCACTTTCAGCCGTCGTGAAATATTATCGGTACGCTCTTCACAGTCCCAGATGTCCCTCTATTCCATGGTCCACTGTATACTATGTCATGATAAACTCTCAGCTAAACACTTCCTGGTTTGTTAAATGAAGACATACAGTGCTGGTGGATGGGCAAATGTCTATACATTTTAATATTAAGAGGGCGTGGTACATAATTCAACGCTAAAAGCATTAATATATAACTGTAGATTTCTTGAAACCATTTTGAGTAAATTCACCAAAAGTAATCCTAGACAATAGTTTTAGCTAACGTTTTAAACAAAATTGTTTCCAGTGTTACGAACTTCTGAGGCACAATCTCTGACGCCGGAACCTCCGCATTTAACTGCGGCGCAAGAGATCACGCGTAATGAATTAGTAATTCTGGATAAATATTTACTCATAAAGTTGGAAAATCCCATTATCTAGGATTGTTATTGAGTATTTTATCCATATTGGCTTCGAAAAAAAAAGCGTAGTCAATTGGTAATTTCAGCGTTTATTTATCTACCACGCACTCTTAAGAGTTCTGTGTAACTGTTTCAAATTTCCGCGTTTGCCGTGTGTAAACAGCAGAGCGATAAGAACTAGAGTAGCACGCTCGATGAGAAATACATCGCCTCTATTCGCAGCGAGCCTAACTGGCGTGCAAGTTTTTCGTTGTAATATTTTTAACCCCTGACGCAAAAAGCGGGGTATTATAAGTTTGACGTCCCTGTGTGTGTGTATCTGTGTGTCTCTCTGTGACATCATAGCTCCTGAACGGATGAACCGATTTTGATGGTGTTTTTTTCTTTGTTTGAAAGCTGGCGTGATTAAGATAGTTCTTAGCAATGATTCAAGGAAGAAATCTGTTCAGGCGTTTAAATCTTATGAGCTCTTTTCTAGTTTTTAACTATTTGTTCCACGAAGTGTTGCTTAGCACTGATGCACTGAATGCAGCTACATACTCATTGTTGTCATTGTAAACGATGAATCCTAGATATTTTCAACTAGGACATTTTATAACCATCGATGCAAAAAGAAAGGGTGTTATGTTTGGCCTGCATACAAGTGTGTCTGTGGCATTTTAGCTCCTAAACGAATGGACCGATTTTTTTATGCAGTTTATTAATTCGAAAGCTGACGTGATCGAGATGGTTTTTAGCTATGATTCAAGGAAATTTGTTCAGCCATTAAAAGGTAATAATCTCTTTTCTAGTTTATTTGTGAGCGAATGTGAGCAATTCTACTGGTCCGATCGATTTGAAATTTAGAATCCTGTGAGTCGGAGTTTCTTTTAATATTTTAAATATTTGCGAGTTATTCCTATGGAACTTAAACCGTTGACCCTAAAGTTTCATTATCGGATAGTGTGAAGTGAAGGCCAACGCATGCCTATCGTTTCGCACTTTTCGAATACAGGTGGTAATTTTGGAGTTACAGAAGTGTACAGAAGCTGCGCCCTTAAGGTGACCGCCTGCGCCCAGTCCGCCGAGCCGTGTGCAGAGATTCGGCCATTACAAGATTATTCGAGAACTTCTTAACGAGCGCGAAGAGTATCTGCTTAGAAACAGCATTAGTAGATGGAAAAGGGGGCTCCGGGGGCAGGGGGATGGGGGATGGGACCGGGGGACACACGGCGGCCATCTTGGATGACGTCACCCGGCCGCCATCTTGGATGACCTTGACCTTTGCAGTCGCCATCTTGGATGACCTTGACCTTTGCAGTCGCCATCTTGGATGACCTTGACCTTTGCAGTCGCCATCTTGGATTGCATCACTTCCGGTCGCCATCTTGGATTGCATCAC
>PNEQ01072456.1:0-14696 GCA_003012365.1 Medauroidea extradentata
CTCGACTCTCCTTTGTCACTCCTGCTAGGCACATCTGCCGTAACCCTCCTAACAGACAACCTCACTGTAAATCGATACTATCTCTGGTCACGTCCATGATCTATGTACAAAATTTATAAAATATCACAAAATTCAAGGCGGGTCATGGAAGCTCTGGTGCAAAGTGCAAAGAACAAACACTCATTTAATACATAGATTACACTAAATAAACAAAAATAATTTATAACATGAATACTTTAAGCCAAAGACATCACCGCTGTATGCCTTGGAAGCAAACATATCAACAAACACAATGAAAATTTACTAAAGCCTTTAACATAGCAAACGCTATGTTACATTACATTTGTTTTGAAATACGTAAATAAATGTTTACTCGAGTTAAGAAAATGTTTTCTTACTAGAAAAAAATATATAAAAAAAACCGAACCTAAGAAAAATGTATAAGGTACTTGACAAAGTACATTCATTTGCCAACAAAATAAAATATTCGGTTGACGTAATTATATCTATTTGTTTGGAAGATTAAAAACGTACTATTTGTTTGTTGGTTGTAATCAACCTTGTTGTTTGTCGACGACGTAGTTTATATTCACACGTAAAGAATTGTTTGGCTATGTATGTGCCAATCAGCATATTAACTATATTTGTAAGCGTGTTAAAGATATATGCTTTATTCAGATACAAACAACGCCGATAAAATTATTTCTCCACAAATCACCAAATAAATATGTGAAATAATACACATATCCGTAAACTTGAAGCTTTTTATTTTCCGTATATACATTAGGATGTATTCGTCAGCAGGGCCCAGTCAAGGTCATAAATGCTCACCTCCATGTGTAAAGTCCCGGGTTCGATTCACTGTTCTACTTCTTCTTATTTGTTACTTCTCCCCAGAATTCGATTCAAGATGTAAGTTTTTCTTATATTGATAATATTTAAATAAATTTATTTTAAATTAGGCCTTGAATATTTTACTAAACTGCTATGACATTACTTAAATAAAGATATTTTATGTAGTTGGTCAATTTCGAAAAATTACAACCACTTTCTGAACATATATACATACATACATACATATACACACGCACACTTCTTAACATGAGTAATTTTATTTAAAGCTAGATTATAGTCAAAATAGGACAGTTGTTTAAAAAGTAAATTAGCTGGAAATTTATACAAATCTTTATGGCCGATAAATTTCGTATTCATTTAAAAAATTTTAAAAACATTTACCTAAATAAAGAGCAGAAGACATCTCATATATAATTCCAAACTATGCTGCACGCCAAATTTACAATGCCCAAGCGACAGTTTGGCATTCTGTTGTCCATAAACTTAACACAAATTTCCGAATTGTACATTCAGTTTCAAAGAAAAGAATAACTTTATAAATTAAGGAAGAATATAACAATTTAACTCTAACAATATGGATAGGTGATGCACATGCTAAAACATGTTAACTCCATGTTTACTACGTTGTTGACAATTCAGCTGCTTTTTCTGTGGGTAATGGTACATATATTATTTCGGGAAAAGATAAACGTTTCTGTTATGAAGTTATAATTAATATTCTACTCTGATCTCAGGCACGGTGATTGTTTATATTTAATTTTTTACAATTCGTATTTGTTAGTTTAACGACTTCTTCGCTATTCATGTTAATAATGCTCACAAATCACACAAAACTGAAATATTCAATTTGTTTGCAAATATGTATTTTTTCCATATAATATTTATGTTCTTAAGGAGTTTTTAAAGTGTTAAATTATTCCAAAACTATAGACTGTGACAAGTTATGTATATTTGTGTAAACATTTTATTTTCTTACCACTTTGTCTTTCTCGGCAAGCAACTTGTTAAGCTCCTGAATTTCTTCTGTTTTAGTTTCAACCTAAACATATAAAAGTGTAATAAATAAACTAATAATTTTTAAATAAAGTAACACCAAAATCTTACAAATAATAAACAAGTATAATTTCTTGGTAATTACTGAAACAGACAGATAGTTGCTGCAGTTGTATATGACTTTTGAGATTAAATTTTTTTTCGTGTTATAAATTACATAGTAATCATTATGATACATCCAAACAGTGTATATTAAATATAGTGGCTACGAATTTACTGCAAGAGTTTCTTTAATTAATAATCAATATTGTATATAATTTTTTGTGCCTGTTGCATCGACAGTTGTAGTCTTCCGCTTAAAGGAAGTTGGTAATATTACCCAATTTTGCCTGTGTTGAAAAGTATGAACGATTTTTAATTAGTGTGAAGTGTAAATGAAGATATCTTGTTAAAAATGGTTGATTTGCGAAACTGTGTTTTCCATTACGACCTAGACTGTATAAAGTGAGTTGTATAAGAAAACACCAAATTGAATAAAAAACCTAGGTGAAAATAACTTTTATTATTATTGCCGCGTTAATTATTTTTTCGTCTAATATAATCAGTTTATCTAATAAGGTTTAATGCTTTTTTCAAGAGACCTAATTATATTCTCATAAATCTTAATTGTAGAAAGGGTTGACATAGAAAGTGCTGTTTAATAATGTGTGCATAAAGGAGTGTGAGTGTTTGTGTATTTCGAAGAACTACACACACATAATAATTGACAAATATATTTATTTACTGGCAATAAACTTAACCAAAATTTTCTTAGTACACAATATACGATTATATCTGTTTAATAAAACGAGCTTAAGATAATTTTTTTTGTTGGAAATGCTGCCATAAGTCGAAACAATAAACAATATTAAATGGATGGAGTTATGCAGAAGGGAACCAATCCACAAATTCCTTAAGCGAAGATATTCAAGGTCAAAGTCTACGGTGTCCATATAAACCTTGTAAATCCTGGTTTTCTGACCTCTTTCCTTTATTCTAATATCGTGATTTAATACGTGTTCTTTTTCTAGGATATTCTTCTTACCTTCTTCTTCTAATTGGCGTGATTATCTCAAAATAAATTACTTTGTGGATTGGTTCTATCCTGAATAACACCATCCAAATGATGTTATCTTGTAAATCTCATGTTTAGCATAAATAGTCTATGTATCATGATTATAGTAACATTCATTTGATACCCGGAATTAAATACAAAGGAACTAAATTCACTTTCTGGCTTTAACTAGGTTATGACAGTGCATATTCTGACAATACCAGATCAATTAAGATATTTTTGACAATTAAACTTTATAATACAATATAGTTATATAACTCAGTGTAATTCATACCAGCTCGCCGAATTCAGCCAGTTGGTCTTCTTGCTCTATATTGAATTGCGTTAACTGAACCATCTGGAAATAAATTCATGACATATTTAAGCCTAATATTAAAAAATATTGTAATTTGATTATATGTATGAATCAGCGCGATTATAAATGCACTGCTTAAAATAGTAAATTTACACCAACAAGGTATAAAAGAAATCATACTAGTCCACATGTAATGTAAGCCAAATATATGCTTAACCACAAACTAGGTATTTCAAGGTTGAATGAAAGATCTAGCTGCCGTAAAACTGGTATCCACACGTAAAATATTATAAAACAGAGCCTAACTCTACTTAGCTGTGATAAAATGAGACACTGAAGCCCTATATTATAGTCGAAAAAACGCTGCTGATCCAAGTCAATGTGTCATCATCATTTGCAGGAAGACGGAGGTTATTTTACTGACCTTAGTTCGTAACGTGTATATTGAGATGGGACAATACATTAATAGTTCGCTTTAATCAAGAAAAAATATCTGTACATTTTGCAAATCATTGAACCTGATGAGACCTGTGTTTGGTCGTGTTTTATCCAATACAGTACTTATGTTTGTAAAGCCCTGCAGATGTCAGAGCCACGGGTCTCAACATTTCATGAATGTAGAGATAAGTTATAGGTATTGTTATTTTAATTACGATTGCCGATTCTCAGTCTTAGATAATGATATTTAACATGTTCATCCATTTTATTGTTGGCTTCTGGGGTACTCAGCGCCCATATTAATTCGGTATTGCATGTTAGGTGTGAGTACTTTAGATGTTCTAGCGTCCAAAACCATGACCTCACGAGTCTCCTCACGTGAATTAATTAACCGATACGATTCAAGTTGCAAGTTACATTTATATTAAAAAAAATTACAAATATACTTTTCTTATATTATGATTTGGATATTTTACTAAACAGTTAATTGGATATTTTACTAAACAGTTAAGTCATTACTTAAAAGAAGACATTGTATGTAGTTGATGAATTTTTAATATTTACGACAACTACTTTTATAAATAATTAATATCCATATTTTTATTTACAGTTTTATACACATATGTTTATATATACATACATACATACACACAAACACGTATACACACTTCCATAAATATAAGCCATTTTGAGCTAAAATTAATTTCAAATCATGTCAATTGGTTAAGGGTGTTCAAGTGAGATAAAATCATAATTTTATATTTATATGAAATGGTGTTAGTTTTATAGACGATACTTGCGAGTACTGTTTCCTCTTACGAAACAATTTTAACTCGCATAGTTTTCTCATAGCGGTGTTTCAAAGTCATAATTTGCATGTTATGCTGCCATGCAAATAGTGAAAACCAATTGACTTGCGTTGGTGAAATAATTCTCAGTGAATTAACATGCCACGTGCTAAGTAGTGAAACATTTTTAAAAAAATACCGTGAACAATTTTTGTATTTAAAAAATTGCTGAATTTTCTAAATTTTCTTGTACTTTTGCTATTTTTCTTAAATTCAAAATATCACGTTACGGTATTTGAAATTATTTTTTGCATAGTTCATGGGATGTAATATCACCGTGAATTATTTTACTCAAGTTGGTTAGTTGGTTTTCACTATTTACATAGCAGCAGAACAAGCAAATTTTGACTTTATCGCACCATTATGAGAAAACTATGAAAGCTAAAATTGTTTTGTAAGAGGAAACTATACTCACAAGCATCGTCTACAAAACTAACACTGTTTCATAAAGATATAAAATTATGGATTTATCGCACCTGAACGCCCTTAAAGTAGTAAATTTATGAAAAAATGTTATTGCCAACAAATTATGTATTCTTTTAAAAATTCATAAAAACATATAACGAAATTAACATTAAATGAAATCTCATGCATCTAAATGTCAAAATGTGCTAACGGTCAAATCTGAAATTAACACGGGACAATTTGACGTTCTGGCGTCCATACGAAAATTTCTACAATATAAAATCAGTTTCAAATAAAATTATAACTTAATAAAATACGCATGATTACAAAAAATAAATTCTAAGGAGAGATACATATTGCGGTAAATGTTATTTTAAGTATTTGATAGGTGATGTGCATTTAAATACTTATTAACTCCATGTTAACTACGTGGTTGACATATCAGATGCTTTTCCTGTTTGAAAATGTTATATATATTTTTTTCTGGAAATATTATTAGTTGGTGGTATGTAGTTATAAAACCTTAATATTCTTCTCGGATTTCAATTTATGTGATTATTTTTATTTTATGTTTTACAATTCTTATTTGTTACTATAACGCTCTTCACTTCTACGCTATACATAGTAATAATGTTCACAAATCACACAAAACTGAAACGTTTAATATGTTTGCAAATATGTGTTTTTTTTTTCATTGTAATATTTACATTTGGCATGTATATATTGCAGATATTAATATCTTAAAATATGTATTTATTGTTTATTTGCTAGTTCTATGAGCTGAATCAATGCTAACGTATATTTAAGTATAATATTTTATGCATAGACTTTAAGTGCAGGGAAGGATGTGTGTAATGTTCTGCGGTTTAATAAGTGTATTCCTTGTGTCATAGATGAGCACGAAGCATGACGAAATAGAGAGTTTAGCTAGCTATGTAGGGGAGTTCTTGTTGAATCGCCGGAGGAGAAGGACGTGTTCCTTGGCGTCGCACGAGTCCGTGACGCTGCCGAGGGACGCCGATATTACTGCCACAGAGGGACGAGATCGGGCTCACAATCCTGGAGGCTGTGATCCACGTCGGTTGCCTACGAAAAGATCGGTATCGTTGCCAGTTTAGTACTGAGGCAGGGTCAGCCAGCACCGTGTTTTAGTTACATGGAAAGACAGACGTTAACAGCGAACTAACACTTGATTGGACTGTACTGAAGTCTGACTCTGTAGCAGAATGTCTACAGTAGTTAGTGGGTAGAAGACTTCAGTAGCTGTAGTATTTGATATTTTATTTGTTTTTCTTCCCATAGTTTTTTCGCAGTTATTCATCATTGCATTGGTTACATTGTATCATCTCCTAGCCATTTTCTAATTAATATTATGTAATTACTCACCATACAAATTCAATATATTAGCACTGCAAAATTGGTCCCGTATCCATCGATCCTTTCCTGAGAGAACTGTGATATTAAATTTAATGCCATATTTCTACATCTGTGAGTTGTTATTTTTAACTTAGGGTTGTGTGTATTCCTATTCGAAGTTTCACGTAGAAGTATGTAGGAAGTTAGTCGGCCGAACCAGATTTTTTGTTGTTGTTGAGTCTCATTGCTATTACCCCAAACCAGCAAATGACCACATATGATATCACAATATACGACATCATATAAATTATATGCAATATTTACGAATGTTAAATGCTTAAAAGACTATATAGACTTTGTCAAGTAATGTAGATTTGTTTAATTATTTTTATTTTATTACCACTTTGTCTTTCTCGGTAAGTATCTTCATCAGCTCTTGAATTTCTTCCGTTTGAGTTTCAACCTAGACAAATATAAAGGTAATAAATAAACTAATAATTGCTGCTACAAAATAAATTAAAAAATCTTACAAATAATAAACTAGTGCACATTCTTGGTATTTATTGCAGCGGATAGATAGTTACTGCAGTTTTATATTACTTTCGACATTCTATTTTTGTTCATGAATAAGTTTTAAAGTAATCATTATCAATCATCCAAACATTAGTGGTGCTTAGTTAAATTACTACGAATTTGTTTGTAGTTAATAGTGAATTGCGTATAATTTTTGTCGGTGAGTGTTTCGACAATTGCGTTCTGCTTCAAGAAATTTAGTAATCAGGCCCGATTTCGTCACTATTAAAAAGGATGAACTGTTTTAAATTAGCGTGAAGTATGAATGAAGAATTTAGTTCAATAAGGTTTGATCAGCAAAATAGTGTTTTCCATTATGACATTGACTTCTTCAAGTGAGTTGTTGAACAAAAAAAGACCAAAAGTTATTGACTTTGAAGATTCAACAGAAAACAGTAGATTTGAGCAGTTATGGACGGAAGTAAAATACATGCGCGATAGATTAGCGGTATCTGTAGTATACAAACCACCCGACGTCTCATATAAGGAACTTGAGCAATTTGAGTTGTGCATGGAAAAATTACTAATAACACACGATGGCATTATTTGCGTAGGCGATTTTAATATAAATGTACTGAATGAAACAGCGGCTGATGTAAAACATCTGCATCAAATATTATCAGTATATGGCTTTAATCAAATCGTTACTGCCCCCACTAGAGTAACCCCACGCTCCAAAACTTTGATTGACCTCATAATAGTAAAAAACAAAACAAAGGTAACTTATGTAGGCCAAAATGATTTACTTGGATTTACCGACCATAACCTTATTTATCTTAGCTACAGCTTCCCAATACCAGTAAATGAGACGAAAACAATTCCAAGACGTAACTATAAGCAAATAAATTTAAATTTTTTCTATGAGCAGCTAAAAAATGTTGATTGGGAACGTATACACGCCGAGGGTGATATTGACGTGAAAGTACAGTCTCTTAGTTCTACATTACTTGCCATATTTGACAGTCACGCACCAGTGAAAGTACGAAGGAAGAAAATAAAAGGAAATCCGTGGATTACGCACGAAATATTGGCAAAAATGAAGGAGAGGGACATTGCAAAGAAACTATACCGGAATTCGCAATTACAGGCTGATTTCAAAAATTATAAAGCACTACGAAATTCCGTAAAATATATGACTCGTCATGCAAAACTTGAATATTTTTGTATAACAGCCGAAATCCACAAACGAAATACTAAAAAGCTTTGGAGAGACCTTAGTCATTTTAAGGTGCACACGAAAGAACAATTTATAATCCCTCCATAATCCAGACAACATAAATAACTATTTTGTTAACTCCAGTCTAAAAACTCAGATAATAACTAAAATTGTAAACAATATTCAACTGAACGATAACACTGCAATTACACGTTTTTCTTTCAACCCCGTAACTGAAACTACTGTATACAAAATTATCAATTCAATAAGTACGCAAGCGGTAGGAACAGATGGGATTGATATCAATATGACCGTACTGTGTCCCAACGATAACTAATATCATAAACACTTCAATTATTTGCTCAAAATTCCCTAAAAAATGGAAACTATCTAAAATAAGACCGATAGCAAAAGTAAAACATCCAACGGATTACAAAGACCTCAGACCGATCAACATTTTGCCTGTCATCTCAAAAGTTCTTGAAAAAGTAATTCACACACAGTTGACTGAATATCTAAATAATAATGACTTGTTCCACACCACAGCACAAGCACTACACTTCTGGACATAACAGATGACATATACACAGCTATGGATAAGTCACAGATTTCGTTGTTAATATTATTAGACTTTTCGAAAGCATTTGATACAATTAATCATGAAATATTACTAGGTAAATTGTATAATATAGGGTTGTCCGCGAGTGCTGTAACTTGGTTTAGAAATTACTTGAATGATCGTTCCCAAATGGTTGAATTGGTGTCCTGCGACCGGGTAAAGTGTTCAAATGCTAGAACTGTAAGGTCTGGAGTGCCACAGGGATCAATCTTAGGACCGATTCTATTTTCTTTATATATACGTGATCTACCGCAATGTCTAAGTTACCTTGCATGTCATCAGTACGCGGATGACACACAATTGTACATTTCGTGTTTGCCTAGTGACCTACTCTCTACGATAGAAAAAATTAACGAAGACCTAGAAAGAATTAACAAGTGGTGTGGTGAAAACACCCTTAACATTAACCCGAGCAAAAGTGCATACATCAAAATTGGAACACCACAAATCATTAAAAAAATCCCTGGTACATCCATTAATTAAAATCAATGGGGGGATTATCCCTGAGGTCAAAACGGTGAAAAGTCTGGGCATCCAATTTGATCAGAATCTTAACTGGGTAAAGAATATTTCAAGGTTGGTGCAAACAGGATACTATCGGCTCAAATATCTCTATAAATTCAAAGACATCCTCCCAACATGCTTAAAACTAAAAGTCTGCGACCTCTTGGTCTTATCCTCTTTTAACTATTGCGCAGGTTTGTTTATTGGATTAGAAAATTCACTAAAATATAAAATACAAAAATTTCAGAATGCATGTCTTCGATATGCATACAATTTAAAGAGACGTGAACATATAACTGAATATTTGAAACTTTCTGGCTGGCAAAATATGGAAAATAGACGACTGATTCTACTTGCCAAACAGATAAGAAAAATAGGAAAGTACAACCAACCAAAATATTTGATAAATATATTAACACAGCTTATACCTAAACACGGACACTTCACCAGACATAAAAACAATTTGAGAATCCCGGCACATGGAACTGCTAGATATGAAAGGTCTTTTACTTATTTGGCAAGTAACCTGGTGAATGACCTGCCATATGAATTAAGATCTAATCTGAGCAAACTCAAGGCCAATTTAAGAAAATAAGAAAATAATAATTGTACGTATCTCAGCTTAGATGTAACTGCTAAATGGAACGAAGGAGAACGCTGCATATAAATTTGTCGATAACCAAATATCTCTGGTGTCAAGCAAATTATGAAAAATTTTGTATTTGAAAATATCTTCCGGTTTTGGCAATCCAATGTTTTTTTTTCTGTAATCTAGTAATAGTAAATAACTTCAGGGTCAATTATGTCACTTCGGAATAGAATAAGCTAAAGGTCAACTCTGTATTTAGATGACATAAACTCACTGAAACGGTTGTAATGTTAATACTTGTAATGTTTGTATTTGTAGTATTTTTGTTTTGTTTAGGTAATTCAATTTTTTTCTTAAGGCAATTTATGTTAAGGTAGTTAACTTTAAGGCAAATTTTGTTAGAAAGGGCTAAAGGTCAGCTCTGTATTAGATGACATAAACTCACTGAAACGGTTGTAATGTTAATACTTGTAATGTTTGTATTTGTAATATTTTTTGTTTGTTTAGGTAATTCAATTTTTTTCTTTAGGCGATTTATGTTAAGGTAGTTAACTTTAAGGCAAATTTTGTTCTTTGATTTATTTATTTCTTTAGGCAAATGTTATCACTTTATCTTTTTTTATTTCTTTCTTTGCAAATGTAAATTATATGATGCAATGTATCACGTATTTGTTGCAAACCGGCCCATGGCTGAACTATACGTGGGTAAATAAATGAAATAAATAAATAAATAAATAGCGAGGTAGGTAAATGATATAAATTTTCTCTCCGAGAGTGAACACACCAAGAAAAAAAACACGTTGTTATCACGGTGCCGTAAGGCATGATTAGTTTAATCCTGTTTGACTAAATATACACACAATACACGCCGTACAATCGTAGGGGGAAAAGCTTGCTCTTTGCTGAAATTACTATATATTTACATAGTTATGTGTGGCCAATATCTTGGTCGGAAACACGGGGTCAAAGTTTGGTATCTTCTCTACACAAACATCTGATTATTGAAGCTGCTCGTATCAATGTTATATGCTCTATATAGTTTAGAGCAATGATATACTCTCGCCTATAACCACGCCAGTAGAAAGGTTATGGCGGTTCCAGTGCGTGGAGCTGGTGTGCGGCGCCCCCGCCATGTTGTGACGTCACGGCCCCAGACGCCATGTTGGATGACCTTGACCTTTAACTGTGACCTTGACCTTGAGTGTAAAATTACCAAAATTTTCCAAAATTTAGAAAATTAAAAAAAATACAAATTTTCAAAAAAAATTTTAAATATTTCAAAATTCTAAAAAATTTCATAAATTTCATAAATTTCAAAAAGTTGTGAAAAAAATTCCGAAAAATTCCGAAAACACAGTTACCTCGATCTTAGTTCCGGACGCCATCTTGTTTCCGACCGCCATTTTGGCGTTTCTTCCGAAGCTTCCGGAAATTTTTCGATTTCGCATTCCATTATAAACCCGCACGCAATAAAATTTTAATAAAAAACTTTTTAATAAAAACTATTTAAAATATTTTTTATATAAAAATTATTTAATTAAATTAACTGCCGACACGTCATACCCAGACGAGCTCCATCGACAAAATGACCACCCCCCCACCATTTTTACATGTATATATTAATTTATCCACCCCCCCTTTCCACTTTACTTTAATCTAATAGGTTGTTAGTCACGTGATGTATTTCCCCCCTCCCGTACTTTCCCCTCTCACTGACACTCGTGTTATAACCCGCTCAAACTACTACACCCCCCTTACCATACCCTTCCTTTATTTTAATTGGCTGTTAGTTACGTGACGAATTTTCCCCCTCTCTTTCCCCTTCTTTACCACAACTTTCCTATCCTTCGTCTAAAATATTTATTTCCTTTATAATTCTCACTACACAGCATGTCACCAATGTCTTCACATAGCAGCTAGACAAACTAGACAATGTTATGTTTTTCCCATTTGGAATACAACTATTAGAAGATCTGTAGAAACATGATTCTGTCCTATCGAGTAACCCGCATTCAAATAGAGCAAATAAATTATGGTCGTACGACCACCTATGCAACGCGCGTTGCATACCTGGTAGGCAATAAAGTGCACCCTCACATGTGTTTCATCTCAATAGTTCACAAAAACATGTTGCGTGAAGGTGTCTTGTATTATGCATTTGTATTACATCTTTGAAAAGCAATACAAAATGCCTACATGTTACATACACATTGGTAGGACCGTACCACCCCTCGTTTTTATCTAAGTTGTACACCTCAATAGTGGCTGTGCAAATACTTACGATCAATGTAATCATTCACAATGCCTTTCTTATTGACTGTTAGATTTAATTTTTGTTCGGTAAAACGTCGCTTTGTAAGGGTGGATATCTCCCTTACAAGTTACCGTAATGTGTTCTAACCCATTTTGGATAGAGCAATTGAGCAATTCCAAACACAAAGTACGCAGTATTTCCTATGCTTTCCTGGTACTCTATCGCTTCAGCCAAAGCTTCGCGTGCATTTTTCACAAAAACTATGAGCCCTAGACCGTTGCAATAAGAGGACCAATTTTTATTACAAAGCTCGCATTACTCAATAAAACATCGTCAAATGTTCCATTATCCCGATGGCACAAACGTTTAGTCCACTTAGAGTGTGGCCACCCCTGCTCTTTTAGTAATGGCTGAAGGTATCAACCAGCATTTGATGTGGGTTTGAAGACTATTATAACACAAATCAATGTTCGGAGTGTTGTCGTTTTACATAATTCTGTTTCCGATATTTAAAATAAATACGGTTTTTGAATTCGATATTCTGCGGCTCATTACTCCCACATTATTACACTTAGGTACAAAGTGTCCTACATTTGTCCTACTTTATATTCCATAAGGAAGCACCTCCCTGCGTTTGTACCTGTAGTTCAGGACCACTCTGTATACACTACAGATTCGGCACATATATGCGTGTTTACAAACTTAGGATATATCGCAATATATCATGAGAAAAATACAACTTCATGAAAGCTCGTTCTTGAATTTACAGTTTCCTTGCGTAATTGGCGTTTGTTAGCGTAGCGGATTCTTCAACGTGTCTCTCACGCATTACGTGTGTCAGTTCTAAAATTGGCATTAATTTTATCAGTTATCTGTATTCCCGTTTTAAAAGTTGTTTTTCGTATCTTTATAAAGCAATTTCTAGAATTTCTTTGTTAATGTTAACAAACGGTAGCAGTAGCTAATAGCAGTTTCAATTTGCTTGTGTTTGCATGGTTGCCTAGAGTTTTCCTGGGGTTCTTCTAGTATAGCTATTTGTAATATTATGTGTAAAAATGTAAATAATTCTCGTCAGCAAGTATAACGTATTTTTGCTCGCTTCAAGCAGCACAATTAGGTGGTCATTATCGCTTAAGGGTGCTCGGTACGGTATGCTAAACAGCGAGAAACATGTGTACCGTTATTGAACATTATTTAGAGAACGAATGAAGTTAAAATATATCGTTTTCGGAAGTAGGTGTCGTAAAGTCGTATAATTGTCTAAGACATTTGATGTATACAAAAATCTTTTAACTTTTTAAAGAAAAAATGTGCAAAATAAGCCTTTTTTAAAATGATTTTAGTTAACTGTAGTAGAGTAATGCAGCATGAATAACGCATAAAACTGTGTCTTAGACTTGTTCCTTACCATGCTGTATAGTATGTTGCAATCGGAACATTTCTGGAATTACTATTATCCTGTAAAAACAGTAATTAAAATTAAATAAATTCAATTTTTTACCCGACGAAAACAGGACACCTACTTGTGGAGATATGTTGCTTCTATCCCCAGTACCTTGAGTGAACGCGGAGCAGTTATGAGAGGACAAGACGTGGCAACTCATGTTACCAAAACTGACAGGGATTATCTGCAGCGCCCGATCTATCAGCTAGAGCCAGATTCTCACGAAAATGCCATGAGTCCTACGGTAAAGACGAGTGAGAAGTTATTTTATTCAGTTTTGTTTTTGTGTAGGTTACGAATATTATAACCTGTAAAACGAATTTCAATCCTCTGTTACTTTTTTTTAAAAGACGATATGAAAGCCACCGATTTCGATTCCTGGGTTAGCATATTCGTATTCTACAGAAAATACTGAATAATATTATACCTCACTCGTCTTTACCGCATGATTGAAGACATTTAGTCACTCAGCTGATAGACTAACAAGCCTGTTCCTTTGTTTCAATTGTTTCGTTACAAGCTTACGTTTAGAACGTTCTGCGTTTTGAGGATACGTATATTGTAAATTGCATACAAGTTATACAATATAAATATTAAAACTACTCGGTGTTGATCAATTTATTCTTCAATACACCAGTAAGAAAGTACTTTACTGTCTATCCCATGTAAGAATTCCATATTTTGACAGCCGATGTTACCAATACTTTAAACACGTGCCAGACACGTGGCAACCATTTAAAACAACAGGACGTAACCGTATGACCTGATGAAGCAGTAGTGGCAGCCCTGATCAACAAATCGGTTAACTTCCATCGCCGACGTTGAAAGTAGTGTGTATGTTGAAATCGATAGTCCAGAGAGAAATGATATTTTAAAGTTAATCAAAAGAAGGCTCATATTTTTTTGTTTGCTGCAGTGTAGTTCTCTATGAAGTAATGAATAAAAAATAAGTACAAGGCTTAAGATTTTTATTCAAGTTTTTGTTAATCAAGTAAGTAGAAATTATTCAATATTTATGTATTTAGTTCAACAGGTTATGGGCCCAGACATGAAAATAAGGGTCTTTATTAAATATTGAATACTTTTAAGTAGGTTTTATTGTGTTAAGTAAGGTTTAAAATCCTGTCAGTATGGATTTGACAAAGCACATAAAACCTTTATCGTGTGAGTCAGAATGGCCCATTTGGAAACGAAAAATTAGAGACTTACTTGATTATCATGAAGGTGCATTAGATGTCATTGATAATAAGTTA
>PNEQ01072460.1:0-22161 GCA_003012365.1 Medauroidea extradentata
AATAGTTGTACACACTGCAATTGAAAGTGTTATGAAACACTTACTCTGAACATAAAAATTGTAAAACGGTATTATAGTATTAATTGCTCTATACTCACTGGGTGTTCTGCATTTCCCCCAATTTACGAACGAGTTATCCCCGCCGTAATCATGCTCTTCATAAACACCGAAGTATATACCAAGGCATAAGAACGGGATCTCACAGAATAAGCAGTAATCCAAATTTACCGCGATATTTAAACGGGATTAAGAGATTTGGAACATTTCATTAACTGATGAATTTTGAAAAGATCTGAAATAACTTTATAGATTTTTACTTAAGCTTACTTTTGAAATAAAAACCAACTGGATACCTTAACTGGTTTAACAGAAATTGAATGTAAACCCATTACATTTTTTTAACCTATATCTACGCTTAATTTATAAAAATCCTATGACTACTTTTCAGGTTTTTACATAAGCCTCATTCTGATGCAAAATTCACCTCGCTATCTCACCTGGTTTGAGACAAACTTAGGATTAATTGAAAACACTTTTTACTACTTTTCATTCTCTTAATTTTCGAATTTCGAACAGTCGAAAAATAAGGTGTTACAAATTTGTTAACGTAATATTATGGAGTAGAAATAATAATAACGATAGCTCAGCCGATTAAAAAAAAATATAGGAGTCGTTAGAAACACGCTTCACCATTTATATTCGAAATCGAAAAAAAAAGAAATCGTTCTTAGCGAGTGCCTATACGGCATACGAGAAAGCCACGGTTAAAACCACTTGTTTCTAGATCCAGCGGTTTGGGGTTTGGGCTGTACGTTGACAAGTTGAGTATGTAAGTGAGGCACTTTATTTTATGTAAGTTAGAGATAACTAAAGATGCTGTGAGCCGAGGGCGTAGTGCGATTGTAGATGTCTTAATTTGAATCAATTGAGCCAGAGAGAGAGAGAGAGAGAGAGAGAGAGAGAGAGAGAGAGAGAGCAAGGAAAGTATACAGTAATAGTGGGCACATGCTTGACTTGGAACACGGCCTCCACAGAGTGAAATGAGTGAACCAAATTATCGCACGTGTTTTTCGAGCGTGTTTTGTTCTCTAATGCACGGCACTGACGAATGATGGCACTACATATTGTTAAGTTTCAGATATATTCGTGCTGTGTTTACAATAAAGATCGTTCTCGACTGACTTTATGTGAACTAGCGTCACAATTTTTTTTTCACTCCGTCTAGTTACACCATGTATAAATGCTACATGTTTTTGAGTAAACATTTTGTGAGTGCTGCATTTGGTATGTTGGACCCATTGTGACGTAAACAGGTACCTTTCATTGTGTTGCAATATGGTTAGAGATTATGGTATATTGTGAACATTTTTGTGCCAACATAGCCTTGTAAACACTGTAGTTTCTCGCAACATGTATGATTTGTAGGGCCCGGAATTTTCGCGAAAAGATTTTGCCCCACTTTGTTTCAGTGTCATACGTATACAACTGCAGCTCAACTTCATGATTATTGGCAGAATGTTTTTTGTGCAGAGTTATTATTCATTAGACTGTGCCAATCAGTACTTGGATAAATGTGACACAACACGTCTGTGATTTGCGGGTTGAACCTCCAGGCGTTGAATGTTACGGCATCCAATCACTGACCACAAAGCAGAGATGCAGGTGCGTACGTAAAGGCACTGAAACAAAGTGCTGCAAAAATATTTTCGCGAAAACTACCGGCACGACCCTTATTACATTAGCGGGATTCTTATTGGCTCTTTCAAATTGGGTAACAGCTCCACGTACAGGAAAAAGCCAGTGAACTTTTGTTGAGCTGAACGTACCTTGAAATCCAGCGATCAGTCAAGTTTTCCCGCGATAAACCACCATCTCTAAATATGGTATAGGTGGTTCAAGGTATAATGAGCTCTTTTGGAGGTATCTTGTCTAAGATAATAATTTAAAAATATTTCTTACTGGACCTCAGGCGTTTACTTGTGAGTACAGTACAATCTATACATTTCGACTGTCGCTTAGATTGTTTTGTTTTTCGCTTAAGAGTAGCAGGAAAATACAAATTGTCTCAAAGGGAAAAAATAACTATGGTTTCAGAAGTGCCCACTTTATCTCCAACCACCTATTCAAGCATACGTCACACTAGAAAAACATTTGCTCACAATGGTGACAGTAACCGTTATCTTTGAATGCTCTTGTTTCGTGACTCTATACTAAAATTAAAAATCTTACGTATCTCATACTCTCCAAGACAACCGTTGACCGTAACAAAATTTCCGGTGCCTAACGGCTAAGTTCTTGAGAGAGATAAAGACAATGTTGACAGTTGCATTAAGCATTCCATCACATCTATGCATGCCGTATTTTCGTTATATTGTTTTGTTGTGTATTTTAAATAGCTATTGTATGTTTTCGTTGGTTTGAAACATTGTAACAAAATTCAGTTAATGTCTTTGTAATACAGTATTAGTTTGTATTTAGATAAAAATAACTTGAGTCGCAGCTGTTTAAAAATAACGCTATCAGATAAGTTTAGGACACCCAAAATAAAGTTTTAAACACGAATACAAGTTTAGAATGTCATTTATAATTGGTCAGGATTGTTTTGTTTGTTTACAAGTACTTCGTGAACATATGTCATTTCGTAAAATAAACGTGTTTCCAGCGCCCTTCGACGCAGTTCAAACACAAGGTAAGCACAACTTGTTGCGCGCGCTTTTAAAGCTTGAACAAGCAGGGAATTTTCACGTTTGTGGTCTGCCACTTTTGACTAACCATGTGATTTCAGTGCTATGGCAAACATATAAATTGTGGCAGCTAGCAGTAGCACGTAGTTGTGACATGTTTGCAGATCCCGCTGCAGGGGTGTACAGAGTACGAGCAGTTGACCTGTGGGGCAGGGCTGGCCAGTACTCGCCTCATCTGCTGTACCCTAGTCCAGACAGTACCCAGCACTGAGTCGCCCATCAGCTCTAAGCAATCATCTCAGCCTCTGTTATGTCTCATTGTCTAGGCCCACTGCAGGTAGAAGAAAACTATCTCGTAAAATAACGTTCTTGGAATTTACATAATAAATCATTTTAATTGCCTATGAGCATTTTTGTAGTTATCCGTATACAACTATTATTTAGTGTCGTGGTGTTTTAGGTAAAGTGATTGAGCATATCGCCTAGGGGGAAACATTTGTTACACTAACGTAGGTACGCTGTACGAATACACACTTGGCTCCACAGCTCGTACGATATGTATTTATTGACTATTAACACATTCAGTAGCACTGATTTTGAGGTTCTACGCGTAAACTGGTATTTCCGTGAACTAAAGTGCATTACTATTCACCTTTCCCAAGCATAAAAATGTGAGAAACTGATACAAATGTACATGAAAAGAAAAGAAATATTATTTATTTTGTTTGAAACCCTTATTAGTGGTCTATTATACAAAATATTCTAAGTAATTTTGCTTTCAAAACATTCGGTAAATAATCATAAAACCTTACGACTAAATATTAATAATTTTCATTGACAGATAAGTTTTACTGAATAAAACAAAATATGTTTGGTACAACCGCACATCATTTTTTTTTTGTATAAGGACATGGAATATTTTGCCGAACAACCAATTTTTTTTTATTGTTCTCTCCTAAAGTTCTATGAAACTTGGTTGTTACAGCTAAATTGGTTTAACTATGCTTCTTGGAATTTCGTCTTGAATGGTTTAACAAATAATATATTTGAGTATGATTAGGATTCGAATTTCATCCTTAGTAATCAATCACTGGTATATTGACTGTTGGTAAACTATTCATTTTTATAAATGCAATTATGCAGTGTCAGATGCATGACATTGATCAGATATATTTATTTTTAGTTTTTACATATTATTTTTTGCATTTTCTGTCGGCATTGTTCTTATTAGGTCATTTGTACTAGAGCAAAGTTTAATTAAAACACAAATAATGTTAAAATGCAAATTGTCAATGAAATAGTAAATTAACTCTCGAGTGTTGAACCCAAACCAAAGAGTGCACATGCGATAAGGTTTGGTTGGGTCAACAAAATATATGTATGTATTTTTACAAGCAAATTATTACATTTGCGTTAACTAAATATTTTTTAACGCATTAAGTATTTTTCCTAAGGAACTACACATTTCTGGCCAACAAAATCAGTTTTGATGCTTTTGGTATATCATTTACCAAGCAAAATATTTTGTTAACTCAAATATTTCTTTGTCACTTAAATATTGTGTTAAGCAATTTTATTGTAACTAAGTTATAAATTGAGATTAAATTTGGCGTGTATACTTGGTTACCCAATAATTCGGGCAGAGTGATGAATTAACTGATTTTCTAAGTTACATGAATTTTAGTGAGATCTTTATCGCAGCTCTTGTATTTAGCCAAACTTTTAATTAAGTATGTTCTTAAAGTAAATGGTTTTGACTATTTTGGTTGACAGTCTTTACATAGAGCGTTGCATGAACATTTAAAACTCCGAAAACACAGATTTAAAATCGTAGATATTTCGGTTTAAGAAAAAAAACATCACTCCTAAATGATAGTTCCTACCGTGTTTTTTAGTAAAAATATTGTCAGAATAATACATTCATTAAGCGTAATCTTCTACACTGATACCAGAGTACTAAATTATGGCTATACAAATAGTTTACCGGAGACTTTACACAAAACATCAAGATTGCTTACAACGTTGGCAAAAACGTATTTCCAGGACTGATTTTAGGGTTGTATTTACATAACTTTCAGATTCTGGCAAGTACCTGTAATTTTTATTGCGTCAAGTCTAGTTTACATCAACGATAACATTGCTAATAACATGTGTTTTCGACAAATTTATTAACAATGTTGTAAATATGCTTGAAAATTGTTGACATCATGTTGTCAACATTGTTGCTAATATTCTGGTATCAACTTTGCTAACGAAAACATTCGCTAGCAACAAAGGTTATGAATAATTTTAGAAACATGTTAAGAACTTGTTACCAACACTGTTGATAAGATTATTTTCCCGACCCATTCTAGGGCGGTCTAGATCAAAGGACCTTGGTAACAAATGTTACTAGCAATGTTGTCAGCAATGTTGTAGACATTTTTGTCGTGAACATTCCTAATATTCATTCAACATTCTTACAACTTTGTTAGTAACATTGGTGATTTCAGCAATGTTAACACATTTGCTATCAACATTACTGTAAAATAGTGTACCTTAGAATTTGTAGATAACATTTTTGTAACTAACATTTTGTAATTAACATTGCTACTGTTATTTTTTTCGGTGTAAACTGGACTTTAATTGTAACACTTCATCTTATGGGCGCCGCCTTCCTACGCGTTAGATGCTCAGAAGCGACGGAGCTATAAGGGTATCAAATGCTGCATCGCCACAACGAGCCAAGCGCTGAACTAGTGTGCGAGATTCCCCGCCCCCCTTTTTTCCCCAATCTGTTTTTTATGTGACTTTCACCAGTGGCCATGTATTTTTGTTTGTGGAAAGTCTGTAGCAAAGTTCAATTAACGTTTGTATCCGAGTTTCGTTTGCATCCGCATGGTACCTTATGAATTACAGCAGCTTGAAAAAGCCGTTTCAGCTATGTTGTAGGGCTTAGAAAGAGTGTTTTTAATGAGAATTGTATATTAACAATGATGTTCCGTCCTTGTAGGAAGTGTGTAATATTTTCGTACATTGGCAAATGTGCGCATGCGGGATAGTTTGGTAAAAATATTTATTCCATGGTACATTACAGCGCATTTGAAACGCGTGGTAGGCAGCACCATTTAAGCCACACGTTTCTTCACAACATATTTTTGTAAAAAAAATTCAACATGACTGAAAACCTGTGCCAAGAAAGTTATTTAAGTACTTGCTCGAGCCAGTGTATACCTTCAAAATATTTTTTGCGGAATGATAGAACAAACACTTGTCAGTACAGCGTCTTCTTTCCCTTAAAATAATATGCAATAAAATATTATATGTTTTGGTGATTTTTAATTTCGAAAATACGTATTGAATGGTGCTGTTATCATACCTCACTCGAGGCTAAACAGTTTACAGATAAATACTGTGATTAGATACAGCTTAATGCTTGTGTGTTGAATACAGCTGTCGAGAAACACACAAGCGTGAGAAGGTACCGACAAGGCATGGGAAAGTGAAAGAATTATCAGAACATTATTTAAATACTACTATGGTGGTAGCGTGTAGCAACTACGTGCCATTATACAGGATGTCCATCAACAACAGCATAACAAGCACACCGTGCGAATCCTGGGGCTAGAATGGAGACGCAAATGTTACTGGCAAAATGTTGTACGACATTTTACGTTCACAACGTGACAGCACTGCACAGGGAAAGTTCCCTCTTGCGCTCCATTCCCAAGTTTTATTTTATGTATGTTACGTCGAGTAAACTTAAAATTATGTTTGGACTGCTCGGGTCTCTAACCTGCACCCACAATATGCCTGTTAGAACAGTAATAGTAGGATAATATATATTTGTACGCAAGGGGGGGGGACAAACTGCAGTAGTACTTTGCCACATTGTGCAACATTTTGCCACTGACATTTTCGTATACAATTCAGTTCATGATTCACGTGGTGTGGTTGTTATGCGTTTGTTTCTGGACATCCTGTATACTATCAGAACGGGATCTGACAACTACCAGACTTGTTATTTCACACCACGACTAGCTAACATCCGCCTGAATGTGAAAACCTCTATACCACAATGTGAATACAACTACATATCGGCGTGACAAGTGTATAGCAGTGTCTAGGCTATCAACTTTCAGTACAGTTGACAAGGAATCACCAGCGTGGTAGCTGCGCACCAATTCCACATTCTGCATGTTTCTGTCACAGTATTGGTTTCCCAATCAATGCTCTGCAACACGCGGCTGAACAAGCGGTACGAGTGAATCCAGCCGAACTCTCCTGTTTCTAGTTACACGCCATCCTGCATCTAACAAGTTCCCTGGCGAGAGCCTATGCAAAAATTTCAGCAAAGAGAGTGAGAACAGCGAATCCAGCTCTTAGAAATATGGCGACGTGAATGCCAAGAAAAACAAACCATCGTCTGTTGTCAACAGGAACGTAAAAATATTTATGGAGTTAATTAGGGCTACTTATAAGAACTAAATGGTAAGAATGTGTAAAGTTTCAACAGATAAAAAACTACGTACAATAATTAGCTTGAACTTAAATATTTGCCTATACTATGTCTGCCTTGACTTTGGCTGTGGAGTACAATAAATATTTTCTTGTATATTTTGTACTGGAATACTTATAAAACACACATTCCTTGTCACATGTGATAAGAATTTGTACTTGCTTACTGTACACTCGAATGAGTTATCTTAGTTCAAATTTTACTATATAGCATGTTACAAAAAAGGTACGGCCAAACTGTCAGGAAACATTCCACACACAAAGAAAGAAAATATGTAACATGGTCATATATCCGGAAACGCGTAATGTCCATGGTAGAACCCCTTCCATTACCTTACGTTACATGTCATCGTAAAAAAACATTTCGTACAATGTTACAACTACCCAATGGAATGTTTCGTTAGAATGTACGTTACTTCCTAGGATCACCGCCAGGTGGACGACGTGACGGAAGGTAATCGTGACTGCATTGCGTGCCTTCAACTCACATGAAATGATGGACTGGGAGCACACAGTGGCCCACCTGGCGGTGAACCTTGGAAGTAAAGTACATTATAAAGAACCAATCCATTGGGTATTTGGGACATTTTCTGTACGAAGTGTTATTTACGATGACATTTAACGAGATGTAAAGAATTGAGCTCTACCATGGTAACTAAGCGTTTCCGGACATATGTCCATATCACATGTTTTTTTTCTTTGTGTGTGTGGAATGTTTCCTGAAAGTTTCACCGTACCTTTTTGTAACAACCTGTATAGTCATACTTAACTTATCGCACTGAAAGTGGACTGAAATGAAGCGATGTAATTCCTGCTTCAGACTTATTTATTTAAAATACATTTATTTTTGATTTACCTAGAGCATTAAAATAAACAAAGAACAACTTGTGTTTGATGTACGTGTGAGAGCTCCAACTCTTTCCTGAAAGGCCGAGAAACCTTTGTGACTGGTGTAAATAAGCAAATCTCCAAAACAGAAGTACGTTAAAATCTTACAAATATGTTTTATTTGTAAACACTATATTTAAGTAAGAAAAACGTATTTATTCTCCTTTATCTCCTACGGTACTGCTGCAAAATCCAACGTGTTTTTATTTTTTTTAAAACAATTTTCGAAAGCGGAAGATGAAGACCTTGTTTTAATAAATTGTTGTGTTATTTAGTAATAATCTGTAATTTTATTCTGGTTTGGTTTGGACCGCTGGCGTGTGTTTCGTATTTGTAAACCTTCGCTAAATACCACTACCAATTATCTCGTTAGTTTACTACTACAAAATCTGGCGACTTTAACCATTAAATAAATATACCAAAGATGCGAGCATCACATGCCTGCCCACTTGTACGTTTTAAAGACAAATTATCCGGAAACGTGTATACCACTTTCGCAAGTAATTATTGCTAGTTACATTTACAAGCTGGACCAGGCACACTAATTTTACACACTCCTGGTTTCTTTGCACGGCTAATTCTTCTCAGACCGTGCCGGGTGGAAAAGAGGGGAGTGGTGTGTGCCACCTTTACAACTGTTACTTGGCAGCTTGAGAAAGGCCTCTTCAAGAACGATTGGGAAAAAATGTCCGTCAACTGGAACCATCAATTAAAATTCGTCTATGTCGCTGGGAGGTGCGCAGAATCATGCACATGGGATAGCACTGGCTATAAAAGCGGAGAAATATATGTTAAATAGGGAGTTATTGTTGGATGTCGGGGTCTGCGGCGGGCGGTGAGGCAACGGAGCGACGAAAAAACGGCGCAGCCGTCAACGAGAAGCTGCCCGACGACATACGAGAGGATCGCGACTACTGAAGTGTGGTAGAGAGAGAGAGAGAGCGAGAGAGAGAGAAGAAGAAGAAGAAGAAGAAGAAGAAGAAGAGAGAATTTGAATCATCTGTACGATTGAAGAAAAGGTTATAAGATAGTATCGAAGCATACATGTTTTATACTGTATTTAAGCAGGATAGGTATCTTGGAAAGCTAACTTTATTATCAAAGACGCAACTTGGAGCTATGCGAAGAAGACAGGCAATTACTTTACTGTGCAAGTGAGCATTTATAATTTGGTTACATTGTTAGCTGTAAATATTGAGCAATATATAGTAAATTGAAGAAACAATTGCGCGGGTTTGAAGGGAACCAATCCACACTTAACTTTACTTGCTTTGCTTTACTTGCTTTTTGTAGCGTATACGTCCGGCCTTTTCACCTTCTTGGTATAATTATCTCAAAATAAATTAGTTTGGGGGTTGGTCCATTTTGCATAACTCCGTCCAATTGAGAGTTCTGTGAACTACGTCTATATTGCCGACTTCAGAGAATTCCTCACTTGGCGTCATTTTACCAGCTGGAGACAATAAACAATGTTTCAATATAGGCGACACTGGTACGTCCGCAAATAATACCGCCTTTATGCGTTCACAACTTGACGTGCAGTTTCTTCATATAGTTCGTATCATGTAAGAATTCCACATTTTGACAGTTGTGCTGCCAGATCTTTTTACAGTTGTTGCAATGGAATAACCAGTAATTAACTCTCTCATAAGTGATTTTTGCACAAACACACTCAGCTGTCTCTCTAACTGTGTAGATTATTAAAATGAAAAGTACTTTTCTGTAGAAATTTGTACATGTGATAATCTTCAGAACTGTCAAAAACTGGAGTGAAACTAACTGTAGCATATTTCTTTCATGAGACTAAGAAGTGACGCTGCATTTTAATTCGTAGAAGGTATGGAGTATATTCCAAAGAGAGCGTCTATATTTGTGTTTTGCGAACAAGGTTGATATAATTTCGTATACATCAATCTAAATCAGTCTTTAACCATTTTGAGATGACCCAGAAAATATGTTTATTAACAGGTAAGTAGTATTTTTTAAAAAGTATAGTCATCGTTTAATATGTTAAAAGATAAACATATTAGGAACACGTTTGCCAGTTTCGAGTAAAAACTAATACGCGTGACAAGTTATGACCCCATTTTAGCGTCAGGCAAGGACTCGTCTTAATTTTGACGAATGACATAATTTGTAATCAACGACTAAAATATAAATTTACATGTGATTTTAGTCCCACATCTGATCAGAAATCGTTGAGGTTATTCCTTCGTTTTATAATGTGTTTCCTTTAAAGCAAAAGTTTTCTGTCAGAGCAGAAGACCGATCGAATATCTCAGAGTGAGCGGTGAATTATATGTTTATATAATATTTATAAACATTAACTGAATCATCAACAGCTCTTCAACGTCCAGCCTGAAAGTAAAAATAGATGGCGTTTTGCAATGATATTCTGCGCCAAAGAGCAAACGTCTCGAAAATTTGAATACTAAGCTTTAAGCATTATCTATTCTTTTTCTCATGGCTTTGTTTGTTTGGAATACTTAATACATACATTAGAATCGAGGTATAATAAAATGCAAGGGTTTCTAATTTTGAATCTTGAATCATGTTAAATGTTAATAAAACTGATCATACAATGTAATGTTGTGACTTTAATTTAACATGTTAGTATATGCTAATGTGAGGTTATTGATTTATTGCGTATTGATGGCTGGCAGACTATCAAATACGCGTTCGTTGGTGTAGGAACATATTTACGTAAGTACGTCTCACGATTTATGTTACATTACAATGTACAATACGATTCAAGTATGCTATTCGCGGAAAGTTTAACTATTTCGTAACAATATGGTTAGTTAAAATAGCCAATTAACTGTTAGGTCGACAGTCCCACCTTAAGCCTGTTATCGAGGCTGATGTGATGTTACGGTTACGGCTCTGGACGTCCTGGTGCAATTTACAGTAATAGCGAAGTGATCCGAGCGTCGATACGTAAGAGACAGAACCTATCGATAGCGTCACACGCCCCTATATCGCATCGTATGTGGCAACTTGCTTCAGGTTGTCGGAGTGGGGAACTCTGCAGTCACATTGTATCCAGTGTTTAATATTTATAAATTCTTGACCGTGTTGGTCTGTTTAGAAAATTATGCGATTTGAGTGTTTAGGTAGCCCGGCTTACCTAGAGCTGACTGTCTCATAATTATTTTTGGCCCAGAGGTCTGCATGGGTCATAACAGCGCGGTCTTCGTTGCCAGAACTTAGATTATAGTATCTTCAGGTCAAATTTTTCATACTGACCGCAATGAAAATGAATGGAAAAATGTTTTTAAGTTATCACATTACAGGCATAAAGATATTACAGTAACAAACAACAACTGGGAAATCTAATTTTCCTAATCTTAATTTCCACAAATTTTTTAAGCTGTTCGCTAATTTCGTGCCTCTGAACCTCTTCTGAATATGTACACTAACAAATATGATGTATGATCTGTTGTGGTTTACTAGTGTTATTTTGAGTGAGTAAGCTTTATATCAGGATTTTACCATCCAGTCTATGTCATTCCAACGTCATATCATTCGCGGTTAAGTCACATATATTTATTAATTTATTTATGTTGTCTTCTTATCCCTTTCCGTGACACGCA
Organism: Medauroidea extradentata; assembly: GCA_003012365.1. Classification (NCBI taxonomy): domain Eukaryota; kingdom Metazoa; phylum Arthropoda; class Insecta; order Phasmatodea; family Phasmatidae; genus Medauroidea; species Medauroidea extradentata. The sequence goes on from PNEQ01072460.1 coordinate 11,663, forward strand.
TATTTCTATTGTAAATAAAGTATTTTATGGCCAAAAATTTATTTTAGTAAACATGGTGCTTATATCTCGGAACCAATGAAGTACGCCCGTTATGTGAGGTGCTATTAGTTTTAGCTGTTTACCAACCAATCAAAAGCGCTTGTCTACAAATAACGATTTCCAAATTTATGAGAGATTAATTACTAGACGCTGGTTTCCTACGAGTATAGCTCGTCCCATAAATCAGAAATATGTACAACGTCCTCTGTGCTGGACTGTATGATTGAAAGTGTTAAGTCATGGTATTTGCACGTATATGATTAAGATAAATTATGGAAACGTTATCAGTTGCTGCCTACCTCGAAGCCCTGGCAAGAACAAGAATAGAGACTTACACGTTAAATTATGTTCGGCGGGGCTCAGTCATCTTCATGATAGCGCTTTTGAACAGAAACCACACTTTAACTGAGATGAAAATATCACTACTGGAAATAAAGTACAAGTAATAAAATAAATAAAATAAGGAGTAGGTGTTTTCGGGTGTCATTTAAGAATGAAGATAATCATTTTCTCTTAGCAATAATGGTATTACAGATAAACAGCCTAAAAGATCCTTTAACAATTTAGGCGTCACCGAGATGAACAAAAAAAGCCAGTGGTAGCATATGACATGCAGGTGCTACAGATACTGGGCAACATTTCGTATTTTTTAATACGCAACTTTCTACCGTAGCTCCAGCCAACATTCTGGGGTAGGCAGCGCCCTAAGTCTCCGAATTTCTGTAGTTAATTTTAGAGGTAAAATTTATATATGATTTAAACGGGTTTGATTTATCTACAAAAATAATTGTAAGACACACATGTTTCGCATTATTCACCTGTTAATATTTGCAGCTATATCTTTGTGTACATTAAATAAATTAAACTTATAATATATTACTATAAACACATTTGTTGTCGCGTTAATATTGATGCTTACATTTAACTAATTTATTAGTAAGGAAGCCCATTACAATTGTTTCAAAGCCTTCATAAAACGGAAAATGTACAAATGAGAAAAATAAACTGTAGGTATAACTAAATGCCCAGGTAGGTCTACTTCAAAGCTTTAGGAATCTGTAATCAGTCTCACTTAGCAGTCTGAATTAGTGCAAGCAACATGTAAAAATCTTACAATGTACTGAGTATGTTTGAGCAAATTAGTCTGTTTTATCCTATTTGAAAACAAGTTCAACTGTGATTTCCTGTATAATATTTCCTAATCATTCTAGTCAGTTTGTGTGCGTTTCTAAATCAACTGGACCAATATGAAGGTACGTTGTGCTTTTTAAAGCATCCTAAATTATGTCACAGTGTAACTTATTAAATTGCAAATTCACATTAAAATTTTTATCGTGAATTACGTCATACATTTGGATGCCAATTAAAAAAACCGGAGCTATATGGGATACGAAAGCAAGAAATTTGTTAAGAATTGACAATGTTTTTAAAAACAACATCTTTGCAGTCACTTCAAACGTTCTCTTGTTTATAGCTGATAGCCACTATCAGGACAAGCGCGCGCCCTGTAGCCCAAGAAATATGAAGTCTTCCTAAAAGGGATGTCCCAAGAGAAATAATCAGTTTATCTTTACTGACCAAAGGTTCCAGCACGGGTAGTAAAATATACTTGCTCCCTTAGCTGTTTCCTTCGTCATGCATTTCTTTAATCAGTACAGCAGTGCACCGTTAGTACATGTGTATCGCGACTATGCTGTTTTCGAGGCAATTATTCCGTCGAATTTTCATTTTGGCGTATATGTTATTTATTCATGTGTATTATTACTTTATATTTCACAGATATTTGTTTAAAATATGTCAATTAAGTAAGGCGAAACCCCCAAAAGAAACCGTATAGCTATGCTACGAAGGATGGGGCCAAATATTGTGTGGAACATGTTTAGAGTATTTTCCACATGCCATTTATGTGACCAAAACTTTGAAGGATGCTTGAAAACCAATCAACTGCTGTTCCGAACAAACCATTTATGCATTTTCGAAGAAACATAAAAATGGTACCGTAACTACGCCTGCAAAATGAAACTTTAAAATAAATACGAACAAAAATTCCCGTACAGAAAATTATGAGGGCAGTGTACAGAATGTATTATAATGAATCGTTTTTACTCTTTTGTTTGCTAACAATGTTCCCTTCTCAAATTTAATGTAAAAGTTAAAAGTAACCAGTGACGAAATACGGCCAGATTTATCCCGCTCCTTCCAGCATAGGTTCCTATACGACATTTGGTTTAGCCTCATACACTTAATCATAATCATCTCCACCACACGGACCACGTTGTCTTCTGACAGCTGCAGCTGCTACTATTTTAGGAATCTCACGCATTTTCAGCTGTAACTGTAGCACGATTACTTTTTCTTCATATAGGGCACGTTAGCGTTATTATGAAGGATCCGTGTCAACGGAATTATATGATTGGTTTATTACTTCAAGGAAATGAAAAACAGTTGCATTACGATTGTATAAAATATTACGAATTGCAATCAATAAAATAATACGGAATTCATGCACTCAGAACGCTAAAGTAGTAAAACTGCTGTAACGTGATTGTGATCTGACAACAGACCGTGCCATAAGCCCTGTACTGCAATATAAGCGTGCAATTCTGTGTAGCTCTTTCTATCGCAAAACATTCCTCATGTGACAAACATTTGAAATCAGCTTGTGATGAGAACTACTCAGTCGGTCGTTGCGTCGCTCATGGATGGACGTAAAAAGTCTGGAGTGACATTACGGCTATATTTAGTTACAAGCACGCGCCATGTAAGTTGGCGGGTAACGAGCTGAAATGGGTTGCACATAATATTACTACTGTTTTAAATTCCAATGGCTAATTTACATATGTCGATTTCATTCCAGTATTTATAGGCTACTAGGTGTTTTCGCAGCGGCCTGCTGCTTGAATTCCTTGAATATGCCCTTCACTCAGTAGCTGCCACTCGCCATCTGAGCTGGCGCGCAGTGTACACGCTGTTTATTCAGCTAAACTCCGCTAAACAAAAACAAACCTATTGTTACAAAGTTTAGCCGGGAAGGGGAAGGTAAACAAGCTAGAGATGAAAGGTAACAGAATTTATTAGAATAGAAGAAAAAATGAATAACAGTAATACAGAAATAGAGGCGAGTGGAAGAGTTAGGGTAAGGCGAGACAAGAAATAGTTAAGGGATCGCTCTACTTCCCTAAGCCAACAGGAACTCACCGCTCGTGCCGCCGTTGGGGTTAGTTCTCTAGTTAGAGGGTCGCACCCAGACTCGAACCCAGAGTCCCTAGGTGCGGTCGCCCCCGGAGCAGAAGACTCACTCGCCGACTCTCTTCGCCGACTCTCCCCGTAGCTAGCTCGATGTCTATACCATTCTTCGCATCCCCACCAGGCCGTCAAAATCCTCCCCTCTGATTGGCTCGCAGCTATGCCCAGAGGCGGAGAAATCCCTGCTGAATCCAGGAGTTTTGCTAAGGTGTTGGATAGGTGTTAAGACCCACTTAACTCTTCAAGTCATCGGATTCCCGGGACACCACTGTTGCCACAATCCGCTTCTTTTTGGTGACTTGTTGATTACCCAGCACCCACTGACCGCCTTTCTGCGACGCCACCGACGCCGCGGGATTGCGACACCGTAATACTATGCAGGTACATCAATCACCTCGGCAGCGAGTCTTTAGAGTATTTAAAGACGAAACCATTTGTTTATATCGGAAATTGGAATGGTATTTAACGAGGACCCAGCGAAACATTCTGTCGAAATGATTTTGAAAACATCGGAAAACAGGAATCATAATGATCGGACTGGGAATCGAATTGGTGTTCTTCCGAATGCGTGTTCAGAATTATGTCCCTGCGCAAACTCTCTCGGCACAACCCTGATTATTTTCGTGTACCAAGTCTAATAAAATTAACTGGAGTCGTGATTCAATAATTCTGGTCTTGTACAATCTGTCAGGTTTTGTGTACTGAAGTCAAACACACATTTTAATATACCCGAGCTGCATCCTTACAAAACTAAGGCAGTAAATGGGATTTCCCTGTCTTCGTTCTTCATTTCCAATTCGTGCTGTTCTTCGTAACTTGGCAAGACATCTTCTCCCTAATGTGAACACCTCCGACTTCAAGCCTATCCCCGAGACTTCTGTCATAGATAATCGGAAACGTTCACTTGATTTGCTCTTCATGTTGCACTCCTTTATTCGTTTAACAATTCTAGTAAATATCTGATTGCGTATCTTGCGCAGTATGGTAGCTCTAATAGCACATCTAGCTCCGCCCACTTCACAGACAAGTCTTACCAGCTCCGCTCGGAAGAACAATACGGACGGAAATGTCGCTAGCGTCTGATAACGTGAGGTGTACCACGAGGCAGCCTACGGCTGGGGGATAATCGCGGCGAAGGATTCGTTGGAAAATCGTCGCGCAAGTCCAGTGGCTAAAATGCGCGCGCGGTGATGCCCATCAGCATGCAGGCCGCGTGGTACACGCACCAGAAAGCACGTATCTTTGAAGACGCCGCGCTCCAGAACAATGTGCCCCTTCCTGTCTAAGCTCCAGCTTCCTCCGTAGGCACTTTTCAGCGAGCCGTTGTCATTCAGAACGCTGATATCGTTGTGCAGTCTCTCTGCGACAAGTGCTCTCACATCCCGGACCAGACCGCTTTACCCTCCTCTCCTCTGGCACCAAAGTTGCTCAACAGTATTGTACCGCTCCACTCTGCTCGCTGCTGCATTTCGGCAGAACTCCCTGTTGTAGCGACCCCTGAGACACTTGGCCACCGTCTTAGATTTCAGTCACGTCTTGGACAAACTGCTGTAACCTCTTCTTTTCTCCTTGAGCGCCTTAAAAGGCAACCCTGCCTGAGGCTATTTGGCGCGATGGCGGTCCGGGAACCTGTGGTCACTAAGGGCGCGGTCTACCACAATTTTACTTACTAAACTTAAAAAATTCTCAGTGAATAACAATGTTGTAGGCTACAAATTCAGCTATGTTAAACTATAAAATATTATTTTTTGTATTTAAAAAATTGAATTTTTCGAACCTTTATTTTATAATTCAGCATTTTTATTTAATTAAAATAAAATAATTCTTTGTTTTTATGTTCTTCACATTGTAGCCTGCGACATCTTTATCCGCTGCGAATTGTTTCAGGTTGGTACATCAGTTGGTTTTAGTGTAGTCCTTAAATCAGAAACATGCAAATTTTGGCTTCAACAAGCCATTACGCGAAAACTATGCGAGATAAAAACATTTTATAAGAGGCAAATTTAGTCACATTTTGTGTCTAAAATAAGAAGAAAAAAATATTTGGTACAAATGAAAAATACAAACACGGTGATGAAAATAGCGATAGCCGCGCCCTTAGGCTAAGGCCTACTCTTCCTCACTTATCAACTGGCCTCGTCGCCCCTACGTGCAAGACCCTCAACTAACCTGCAGTCTTTCCGTCGGCAACTCGTTTGAAAGTGACTAAGTTGTCAGTCTACATTTTATGGCCAGAAAACATAAATACATATGATCTGCTGAAGACAATTACTAATATTATGTTAAACCTTTTGAAAACACCCGTTTTAGCGATTTTTTTTTCTCCCAGAGAACACATAAAACGAAATTATAAAATTGAAACTTGTCATTGAGCATGTAAGTGTTCATAAACGGACACAATGTACGCACGTACCGTTTTTTTTTTTATTTTTTATTTTTTATTTTTTTAATAAATCAAGTTTTCCTGACGTTCTGCACAGCGCGAAGATCCAGCCAGACGGCACACTTAAAGCCAAGATGGTTGGCATCCTTGAATGCCTTTCACAAGAATAAGATAAAACAATATGTTATGTATTCAAACTGTCTTTTTTTCATAAACGTTTTTTATGCGTCCAGCAAAAATTAATTCCGCTATATTAGTGAATGATAAATTCTACCGGTTATTTCGTTCAAATACTTACCAGGTTAACTCTCTTTATTTCGTTTCTCATTGTCATTCTTTATATACACAACACACATTTCTGTGTAATTTTCTGTCTTTCCAGTATTTGCAGTGTTTACTTTAACATATATATTTAATCATACCATGCTATGACCCTACATTTGTGTTTTATGACTTACGCACACAGATTAAGTAATTCCAATATGAATGTTTGGCTTGTGGATTGATTTTTGTATAGTCATGGCTGTACAGAAACTAAAATATCTTATCACACTCTCTCTTGAATCCATTCATTCCATTCAAACCGTAAATGGACATGTTCGGCGTTTAAAATGACACTGCGCCAGTATTTGACGAAATATTCCGAGTGCTGCCCATAATTCACGAGCAACATTGCTGCTGGGTAATTTAAAAGTCTTGAGAGCCCTATACAGCAGGCGCTACATGTCGGGTTTGAGGGGCCGCGGTGTTCGAGAGGTCAGGCCTTTCGCCTTCCACCAAGGCGATCCGGGTTCGAATCCTGGCGGGGATGGTCCCCTGATTTTCGCATATGGGAATCGTGTCGGACGATGCCGTTGGTCGGCGGGTTTTCTCGGCGATCTCCCGTTTCCCCCTCCCTTTAACTCCGGCGCCTTTCCATACTTACAATCGTGTCACCCCTCACCAGTGCTGAAGACCTCGATGTTAAGCGCTGACCAAAACATCTCACTCACTCATGCCGCGTTTGAGGTACAAAAACACGGGAGCGATAACCTAAGAGCTCTGGCTCGTGAGTCAACAACCACATTGCCTTTATACGTGAGGCGCGAAACTGTGATTTGGCCGTTGGCTTTTTCCAATGGGACTTTAAGAGGTTACCCTACTATTTTATTTGCGAAAAATACATAGTAAAGTCCAACGCGTGCTTCTCTAGTTATGTTTTGAGGTTCCGGTTTGTATATTTTACGTGACAACAAACTGAAAAATCATTTTATTAAACCAAGTGTCCCGAAACATGTTTCTAGCGTCTAATATATTCTATATTTTTCTACTATTAACATCACATAAGGGTATCGACATTAAAAATAGCCTAGTACTTTGATAGGTATTAACTATCTTTTTTAATTCAACGATTTTTGCGGGAAAGTAACAAATGGTACTATTGTAGGCCTACAATTCACAACAAATCTCAGATAATGAATTATTAATTTACTATATAACAAAACAAATCGAAATGTTAGACTATAATCTAGCCCAAGACTGTTGATATGCCTTTTGAAAAACAAATAGTGGGGAAAGGTTGGCAAATAAAACATATCAGATACATTCCCCTTCAGGCCTCGCCGTTCAATTTAACTGCATCTTGCTCGAATGAGCATTTGTTCACTGCAGTATAACGGCCTCAATAACCTGTAAGTTATACGCGAGCGGAAAAAGAGAACGGAAACAAAGGAAATGACCTTTACACTTAATCAACAACATATTATCAATACTGATTTATAAGTGTATCCAGATATCACTACGGGAGGTATTATAGTATATTTTATTTCCAAGCGTAATAAAGCTAGTTGCAAAATATATTTGAGCCATGTGTACACAAAACTTAAATTTATTTATTTCAAGTTAAATGCTGATCCCCTGTGTTTTGATTATGCTTTTAGTTAAAACGTAATATAAAATTTAAGGAGTATTTAAAATGCGGTAAAAATAAATGTTGCTGAGGAGAAAATTACTAGTAACTTTTTAAGAAGGCCACCAGTATGAATTACAAATATAGCAAGCAAAACTTCAGCAGGAAACAACCCCTTTTAAATAGGTGAGTGAGATCCACTTAAAGTTAGCAATTAAAGTTACGTCACACAAGTGCATACGAGTTTCAAGTTCCTTAACTGTACGACGTAAATGGCCGTTTCCACTATCATTGCTAGACGAGAAAACAAAAAAAAAAAAAAAAAAAAACAAATAAGTAATAAGAACGTGTGGCGTACTTGTGTGTTCCTATTGCAACATAAAACGACACTGTGACATCTTTACTAACGTATAGTCCGTATATGGGTCGAGTACGTTGGCTAGAAGCGATGAGGCATCCAGTGCACGTGTTTGTTTGGATAGCCCTTAGCGCTCATATACTTTAGACTGATGCGTCAGATAGCCGCCTTATGGCCCTCACCTAACTTACCTTAACTGTAGTGCTGTGCATCGAAATAATTCGCTATACAAATTTTAAGGGAATATCTCTACACATATTAAAAAGGCGCGGTACATAATTCAACGGTAAAAGCATTAATCTAAAATTGTAGGTTTCTTGAAGCCAAATTGCGAAAGTTAAACAATAGCAATCCTAGACAATAGTTTTAGCCAACTTTTTAAACGAAATTGTTTCGTGAGTTACGAACTTCTGAGGCACAGTCTCTGACGTCGGAACCTCGTGCATTTAACTGCGGCGCAAGAGATCACGCGTAACGAATGAGTAATTCTGGATAAATATTTACTCATAAAGTCAGCAAATACCATTATCTAGGATTGTCATTGAGTATTTTATCCATATTGGCTTCGAAAAAACGTAGATGTTTTCAGCGTTTATTTGTCTACCACGCACTCTTAAGGAAACAAGATATGCTTCCATGCAAGTAAACAATATTTTACAAGTGTATCGGGGAAATATGACACGTATTTTAATATTCGCTTAAGTGAAAAAGAAACTTACCACATTAAACAACGTAAAATAGTGACCGACAAAGACATGAACCCAAGACTTCTGAACAGGCTGTTACACATCTTGTACCCAATGGGGTCACTTCTTCTTTGCAGAGACAAAAAGAGAAAAAGTCTGGGCACTATCGATAGTGAATTTATTTTAATATTATTCACGGGGTTAAAAAATATTTAAATTACTTGAAGTTTATTAATATAATTTTATATTATGAGTATAAGCACAGTTTTATTTTTATCAAAGGGGACAAACTTCAGGAGACGATCCCTGAAAGGGTAAGAAGTAAGAAAGGTTATTATGGACATACGACTGTAGTAGATAGGAAATGCCGATTAGCGCGCACCCCTGAGTTATGGTCCTCCCCCACCATTAACTTATTTTTCAGTTAATGGTCCACCCCCACCATTAAATTATTTATAAGTTAATGGTTCACCCCCACCATTGATTTCTCCCCATTTACCCTTCTTACTTAGTGGTCCACCCTCACCATTAATTTATTCTCATCCACCCTTTCTGTTAATGGTCCGCAGTCACCATAAACTAACAACCTAGTTAATGGCTCACCCCCACCATTAACTCATTACCATTAACTTTTTTTTCAATTTATGGTCCACTCCAACCATTAAATAATTTTTTCAATTAATGGTTCACCCCCACCATTAACTCAAATACGACCCCTATTCCATTCAGTTAATGGTCCACCCCCACCATTAACTAACAGTTTCAATTAGTCGTCACCATTAACCATTAACTAAAATTCTATGTAATGGTCCATCCCTACCACAAAACTTTAACCTAATTTTTTTTCAAAAATATATAAAATGAGTTCACAACTAGCAAAAAGTTGTTTATGGCTCACATTCACCATTAATTTTTTTCTTTAACATTTGAATTAATGACTACCCTCACCAATAATCGAGTTATAGTTTAATGGTCCACCACCACAATACAAGTAGCCTATAATTTCCTCCTCCATCACCCCGGTGGTTGCAATGTGGTTCAAATCAACAATAAAAAATAATACCTGCAGAATTTTTCATTAGTTAAAATTTTTTTTAATTAATTAAAAAATTAAAATATTAATTAAATATTGTAATTAATTAATCAATTAAATTAATTAAACTAAACATGGATCAGTTGCTAAACGAACTAAACAACACCAAACTATTTAAGAAACTTTCCCATCTGACAATAGGGCAGCCATACCCCATAAACCACGCTGAGATAACAGAAACATGGTATGGTCGTAAAGTAATACTTACTTCAGGAGATTTTAAGGTAACATTGCCAGATAGATATGTTCAGATATTCAGTGAAAAGTATTAAGTGATGTTAACTGTGGAGATGTTAGCTTTGTGTATGAAGGAATGATAGACTGTGGTGGCAAGCATACACACTCAATTCGGTTCGTTAAACAATAACAATGTTATTACAGAGTTTTAATGATTATACACCAATCATTAAAATTCATTCATCACTCTGACTGCAACACACCAACATTAACAGTTTACACAAAAATTTAGTAAAGTAGGTGAAACTACAAAAGGTTTACGAGCAACCAGGGACCTTTTTTTTTATTACGGCTAGAGTACTGCAAAACTGCTTTGCAGAAAACCCACACCTCGCCAGCCGTATTTTTTTTTTCAAGGGACGAGGTGTGGGTTTTTTTTTCTTCTAGTACCTCCTCTCAGGTGACGTGGCGCCTACACCACCCGAGATTACCCAACTATACATCTATTACAATACCTACTGAGTACAGCAGAGAGTATCTTTGTTGGGCTTTAAGAGGTACACATTTGCGTCTGCTACTCCTGTATTTACAAGAGTACGAGCACTTATTTTTAGCTCAAATTTAGAACA
>PNEQ01072463.1:0-11356 GCA_003012365.1 Medauroidea extradentata
GAGAGATGGAGAGAGAGGAAGGGGGAGAGAGATGGTGGTGGTGGTGGTGGTGGTGGTGGTGGTGGTAAGAATATTGAAGGAGACTGGAGTGCCGCTGGCTATTCATTTCCGATACGTGGATCGAAGAACACGCCAGGTTTTCTCAGAGACATTCTACATTCCTAAGGATGCATTATCTGGAACAAATATGTAACCAATGTCAGTGAGAAGAAGGAATTACGATGACCCAATTTTATTTTGTCGATTGTAAAACGATGAATTAAGCCACAAGAATTCATTATTTTCTAGATGTCATATTGCCTACAGGGACATCTAAATTTGGTTTTCAAGTTTTATTACGAGCTAGCAATAGACTGATTCACTTATGTAAAGAAAAAAGAAAATAATGAACATTCACTTAAAAAGCCCCGAGAAATACGAAATTGTTCACTGGAAATATAGATGTGGCCTAATTAAGTGTTAAAAATTGAACAACAGTAAAAATAGCATCAATTAACTTTAGAACTTGTGACTTAGGTAGTAATATCTACATTAACAGTCCATTACTATGTAACATGAAATGTTGAACTGTTACGCATATATTTAATTATTCATAACATAATACACTGCCTGCCTAAGGTCGTTAGCACAACATTGAATAGATAAAGGTACGCAATACATTTAAAAATATTAAATATTCACAAAGGTTATGAGAAATTTTGATTCAGCCGTTTCATCTTATAGTTTACGCTAAATGACGGCTAGGTTATCGCACATATGGTGATGACTTCAGTACACAACTATACATAATAAGTACACTCTAAAAATAGTTTGTAAATTTACCAGACGTGCGTATAGGAGCGCTAAGAAAGTAGGTATGGTAGAATAGTTTCCCAGACATCCATGGTAGCAAACCTAAACCTAATTACAAAACTGTTAAATGCATACTAAAGTTACCAGACCTGTATTGCAACAAGTGTAAAAGTTTGCACATTTACAAGACGGAAGTATGGTAACTGTCCCATACTGCGTCTGGGATAATAACTTCCTAAACATTTGAGGAAGTTTTTTTTACAGTGATATATATTTTCATACAGGCGATGCAGTGGAACTACATGCTAATGAAATAAATTGTTTCGGACCAATTTCATTGCAACACTGTTTCGTCCAAAAAAAAAAAAACAATAACGCAACGAGAATTCAATCAAAATAACGAGCCATACTCGGCTGTAGTCATACACAAATAATACCAAGGAATTATGTAAAGCAAATCAAACGAAAGAAACAATCTAAGTTAAAAACAAAATAACGGAAAGAAAACCAAATAAAACTGAAATAAAAATTAACAGGCCAGCTCAATGAAGACAGTTACGACAATTACTAAGATGAAGAACGAACACACGCTAAAAATGTCCCTTTCAGGTTGCCTTGCTTAAAAAATTTACTAACAGGATGTATGTGAACTCTGATAGAAACGTACACCGTACTTGGCTCATAAAAGGTAAGGTCAATATCGAAAGTTACATGCTGACGAGCAGATAACTGAAAGGCTACACATCATTTCTGTGCTATGAGCATGTCGATGTAATAGGATAGCAATTAGTGTTTTCGCGTCTCTACAAGGTGTTTAAACTATTAAAGGTACAAACGAAGGGGCGAGTAGAGGACAATGAAACAAGCAAATAATCCAAATAAACATAGGTGCAGAAACCAATGGTTTCCCACACATGACTTATGCACAAGTGCAGTCATGCCAATGATACAACACGTTTAACCCTTTGTGAGAGGATATTTGAAAGCTTTGGTGTATTCCAGCCCTGCTGACAACAATTGTGGATGGTTGTCTATGCATTCGGAACACGGCTGTGATTTTGAACGTGTAAAGGCATCGATGAGAAGTACTGAGAGTTTCCTTTCATGAACACTGGCCAGGTGCAACACCTGCTGTAATGTGCATGTTCTCAAGGTCATATCTGCACTGGACCCTCCGGGATTGTTATAGTGTGTTCTTGTACTCAGTCGTAATACGTCGTAACGGGGAAGCCACTGGATTCTGGACCTATATTTATTAGGATTATTTGCTTGTCTAATTGTCCCTTATTTGCCCCTTTCGTTTGTACCTATAATTGTAAAACACCCTGTACACCTCAGACACATAAACTACCGTCACACAAACGTCCGAAAATATATTTTGAAGCTGATAATTAAACTACCTGTAAAGACGACATGCAAAAATTTATAGAAATAATGAACAATAGCAAAAATGTTAATACCAATGTAGCGTTCTTCGCTTTGTATTATTGGACAACAGTTACTACTCGGCTACGGCAAATAGTCCTCCCGTGAGGGGAAGAAGCGGTGGCGCTAGTAGTAGTTAGACACGTCACAGGGAGGGGAAATGTACTGCGCCTGACATGAGTTCATGGCACACTGTCAGTGGAGACATAGCGCGGCGAAAACCGAGCCAGTTGCCTGTACCACAGTATTATGGCCGGTGCTGGAGTGCGCCACACCAGTTGCGCGCGGTCGTCGAGGACAACACAGCAGTAGTTCGCATTTTTCCCGCGAGACTAGTTGTGACGAGTAGTACGTGGCACGTGTTTAGAGACGAATCACAGACATTCAGTAGATGCGCGCCAGAGTTGTCATTGGTCCAATAAACGAGACTCGCCAATTACGAAAGAAAAACGTCAAACATTAGCATGCAACACTGAAGCAATAGAGACAGACAACTTTTCCCGCGATAAACCAGCATCACTAGCAATTAAGAGAACCGAATGAGCTTAATTTTGACTGTTTCACTAATAAAACAAAAGTTGTCATTGCATACTACGTTGCAAGCCAGTTTAACTTCCACTTAGAGACGATGCCACATTAAATGCATCGTATGGCGTCACCCTCAGAGTCTCATCGATTTTGTGTCTCGCTAGCACAAACAAACTTCCCGCCATGTGGGGGCCGTTGAGCTGTTTTAATTACGTTATTAATTACGACAACATTGTTTGAAAATAGACGCCATATTGAGAGAGGACGACAGCTCCTCGTACGTCAGGAAGCAGGGCGGTTGGTTCGAGCAGAATGTGACATGTTCATAGGGCCAGGGGCGGAGCCAGCTATGAATCCTGGAAGGGGCTTCGCCTTAAAACATAGCTATAGCCACAACCCAAGCAAAAAAAAGGGGGGGGGGAATCTTGGGGTTCTCCCCTGGAAAAAATTGAATTTTGAGTGCAAAATGGTGTTATTAAAGGGATTTCCAAACTAAAAAAAATTTTACAATACCCTTTAATTAATGGTAATATTTTTAAGAATAAAGTATGGTTACAGTGAAAAACTTAGTACAATAAATTAAGTGCAATTTTAAGCTTATACTTCCATGTTGTCTAAACAAATGTGTGTGTTGTTTATGTTATATTGTCTTATATAAAGCTCTAGGAAATACGAGGTAATATTTTCAATATTTTACTTGTCAGTTATTTGATTTAATAATTTTGGAGCAGTCTCGGGAGAGGCCATGGCCCCTATGCCCTCCCTTTTTTTCTCTCTGAATCAGACCATACGGCCCGTGTCAACTCACTCCATCTTTGCAAACTGTTTCAATAGAGGTTAAGTACTAGAGACCTAATTACTAGAGACCCTGGTTTTTCGCGAAAATAATTTTGTCCCACTTTGTTTCAGTGCCTTACGTGCACATCTGCAGTTCTGCTTCGTGGTCAGTGATAAGATATTTTAACTCTCTCGAGCCTTGGGATTCTACCGGAAAATCACAGCCGTGAGGTGTTGCAGAGACTTTATTGTAACTGGCTCAGACAAATGACATACGGCTCTTCATATAGACACGCTGCCAATAATCATGAAGCCGAATTGCAGACGTGCACGAATGGCACTGAAACAAAAGTGGGGCAAAATTCTTTTCGCGAAAAACCAGGGTCCCTACTCATTACTAGAGCAGCGATAAATAAACTTTTGTATCATTTGGTTTCAATGCCTTATGTGCACATCTGTAGCTCTGCCACATGGTCAGTGATTGGCTGTTTTTAACTCTGAGTGTCTCGGAGTTCTACCCGCAAACCACAAACGTGTGGTGTCGCAGTACCACTGTTCTGATTGGAGTACTCAAATTATATACTTCTCTGCAAATATACAAGCTGGTCATAACCATGAAGCTGGGATGCAGTTGTGCGCGGATGACACTGAACCAAGATGGAACTAATTATATTCACAAAAAAAAACACTGGCATTAAACATAAACGTAGAATCTAGCCTGCAATTAATTGAATCAGGGAAAGTTTCGTGTTCGTACGAAACCCTTTGTAGCACTATTGCCATCGAATTGTAACGATGGAGTGATCTCAAACAAGTCGCATTAAGAAGATTCGGGTTTGATTTCCGGCTTTGACTACCCTGATTTCGATTTTCCATGGTTTCCCAAGACTACTGCAGTTGAATGCTCCGACTGTTCCTTAACAATGGCCATGGCCGCTTCCTCTCCCAGACGCAATTAAAATGAATCATACACACATGGTACAGTGCAGCGAAATATCATTCGTTAACTTATCGCAACGCGATCAGTTCGTAATCACATCTCTGACCTTTGAACGTTTCAAATTTTAGCTCCAACCGCTTCACAATCAAAAATCAATTTACGCGTTACTTTTAGCTGTTGCAACAAATACATTTCACGCCACTAACTAGTTCGTTTATACTTTGGAACCAATGAGTAATTTAAGTTATCCCTATACATCAGGCGTTTTGTTATTTTTGCAGTAACGGTTTTATGCATTTTTCTGGCAAACTGTGCATTCTAAAAGTTTGCAATTAGAGAACCTTTTATGTTCCTGTGGTATATTGTTCGAATAAACAACATAAATTGTTCTCAATTACTGAAGGCAAAGGAATTTCATGCAATATAAAATGTGCCACCCTTAATATTTCCAAGAAAGAGAAAGCTTTAAATTTTGTATGTTTTACAGGACAAAGGTCTCAATATCAGTTAAAATAACCTACATAATCGTAACTTAACTATTAACCAGTTTTTTGAATATTTTCACAAATTACAATAGTAAAATATATTTTTCAAAGCTTATAAATTCCTTATTATTCACTTGACATAGTGCCACATATGTCTGCTTACTTTTCCATGAGAAATCACCTTCCGGGGTTTGAGCTGTTAATTTCCTTACATCCCATGTAGGGGGTTATGTGTCGGTGTGTGTGTATATGTATATATATACATGTGTATACGTATACACATGTATATACGTATATTTACACATAAAATATACATACATATAAAAATACATATACATGTATAAAAATATACACATATAAGCATATACACATATAAGCATATACACATATATAAACATACAACAATCCATAAACATATAACCATCTATAAACACATAACTATCAATAAACATATAACCATCTATAAACATATATATATATATAGACACATACATCTATAAACATATATACACATACAGACACATAAATCTATAAACACACATACCTATAAATTCACATATACCCATATATATACCCACACACACATGTATATATACACACATACATATATATACCCACACACATTTATGTACACATATATATACCACACACATGTATATATACACATATATAAACCACACACATGTATGTATACACATATATATACCACACACATGTATGTATACACATATATATACCACACACATGTATGTATACACATATATATACCACACACATGTATGTATACATACATATATATACCACACACATGTATGTATACATACATATATCACTCACACATGTATATATATGTGTGTGTGTGTGTGTGTGTACACCTCTGAAAAATGCATGGATTAAAAACTCAGCGAGGCACTTGGGACGTGTACACTGCTGTAATGTAAGAAGGCACGCACGCAGAAGGGACACAGCTAGGGTCGCCGTTGACGACGGCCCGGCCAGCGGGGAGCAAGGGGCGAACACCCAAGTTCTGATGGCTCGAACAAGAAAACTCGATCACGAGCTGCCGGTAATTATGTTACGGTTCCGGGGGAAAACTCGAACCCCTACGGGTTTTTACCCCTCTACGGCTCCACCCGCACCTCGACGATATACTGCCGCACTGCTGCCAACCTGACGAATGTGTTTTTCCCCCTGTCCAACGCAGCCGCTCGGCAACCGGGCTTGTCAGAATGGGTTCTTTCTCGCTTGGCTTGGATCACCACTTCCGTTCTGATTAAGATTCTACCTCTTTTCCTCTAACATTATTTCCATAGAACACGTTCGAAAAAACGACAGTGTCACTGAAATAATGCCACATCACGTCCCACGCAACTAAAAACTTTATAAAGGGGCTCCATCTACACCAGATGTTGTTCACGCATAACTCTTTTTTCTGATCCACAAAGATCTTTTCCCCCCATTCTTCTTACAAAAACTGAAAGTTGATAATAACCGCAGCTTTCACCACTAACAAAACTGGTTTGACTCATTGGTAGGATGAACCTGGTAAGTTAGAGGAGGTAAAATTATCAGCATTATTTCGAAACTACTGTCTTTTTTACAATATTTAAAATTGCTGAACCAATTTTCTGACGTGAGCACCGACAATGCTACACTCTAATAAAAATAGATAGGGCAATTCGGGAACTGTGATGCCAACATACTTTCCGGAATTATTTAACGTAGTCTCCTGTTCTTTTCGGCCTCATTCAGTCGCGATCGCGTACGTCCATACGGAACGATACAGTACACAATACTTACCAATTGCAAGAATCGTTGAAAACCCACAGGCATACTGAAACGTAATTACGCATAAAGTAATTATTACTAGAGACACGGATTCATTAACAGCAAGGTAGATTTTGAAGTCATGTTCTTGTGAGTCATCGTCCTTGAGAACTATGAACTAAAAGCAAACTTGCATGAGAGTACTCATGCCTACCGAGATACCACTCATTGGAGCAGCAGCCAATGAACAAACAGCTAAAAACATAATTTACACAGGACTGTAGAATCCAACCAGCTGATTGCAGAACCCGCACAAACTACTAGGCGCTCATCGATGCATCTAGCTACTGAAATGTTAAGAGGAGTCTTCCCCGCTGTCGAATTTCCACCTTTGACGCGTGGGACTAGCGTTGCGATAAGAGTCGGTGTCCCACGCTTGACGAGAAGCATATCGCCTCTATTCGCAGCGCCAAACTGGCGTGCAAGGTTTTCCTTATAGTCTATTTCCTACGGAACTACAACATTTTATATTTGAATGGTACGAAGTAAAGACCAACGCATGCCTCTCGCTTTGCACTTCACGAATTCAGGTCATATTTTCGGAGTTACAGCACTCTAAAAAACCAGTTTTTAGCAATTTTCAGAGGTCCGAAAATCATGTTTCTAACAAGCGTGCTGAATGTTTGAAAACACAGAAGCATAGTTTCAAGTATGTGTTCTTTTCCCAGATAAACATAATGTGGATAAGTTAAGCGGTTTCGCGTAAAATAGAATACGCGTGACACGCTGCAACGCTGTCCATGCACCGGTCGAGTGAGTGAGAGATTTTGGTCAGCGCTTAATATCGTGATGATATGAAGTGAATATGGAGTAGTACCGGAATGAAAGGGCGGGGTAAACGAAAGATCCCCGAGAAAACCCGCCGACCAACGGCATCGTCCGGAACGATTCCCACATGCGAATGGGCCGGTCTAGCTCTATACATGTGACGCATAAACATTGTTGCAGCATGCTATGAGAATTTTTTTTTAAAGAAATACTACGGAACGTGTGTTAGATATCTTTATGTACAAAAACACATGATAACTATGCTTTCCTAATTTTGTTCTCGCGATATGCTTAGAAACATGGTTTCAGAGCATATCAAAATTACTAGAAATGCCTTTTCCAGACTTCTGACACGAAAAAAAAAAAAACTAAACAGAACCGTAAACCAATATTAGATAAGCATTCACTGGACTTAACTACGCACTTTTCATAGATAAAAAAGTAAGGTCACTGCAAGGGCGCCGCCTACCCGCGCGTGAGAGGCTCCAAAGCGACGGAGCTGTAAGGTCGACCTTGAAGGGCGCATCAAATGCCGCGTCGCCTCAACGAGCCAAGCTCTGAAATAGCGTGTAAGCTTCCCGCCGAACTGTTTTTACTATGGGACATTAAGCGGTGACCATATAATTGTATTGGTGGAAAGTCTGTAGCAAAGTCCAGTGCAGGTTGCAACCTGAGTTTCACATACATCCGGTTAGTACATTTTCAAGTACGGAAGACTGAAAAGGCAATTTTGAGCCATGTTGGAGGGCTTAGAAACTGCGTTTTCAATGAGCGTGGCATCTTAACAATGAGGTTCCGACCTTGTCTGAAGATTGTTTTCTTTTCATACGTTGGTACAATGGGTACACGTGAAATATTTTAGTAGAAAAAACCTGTTTACGAACACACTGCAACGCGTTTGAAGCGTGGGGTAGGCTGCCGCCTTAAGTCGCCCGCCTACTGGTTGTGTGTTTGTGTGAGTGAGGCACGGCGCCAAGGGCGATGTTGATTGTCTCATGTAGTGCGGTATCACCTCTACCACAAGACAATGAGACGGCGTGCAGTGGTATCGTAGATCACTCGCCTGACTGACACTTTCAATGGCGACCCATCTTTTTGTTGATGGAAAGATTTAAAACTAAGTCCGTTGCATGCTCCTATAGTAGTTTCACACAAACCCGTGAGTAGTTTCCCAGATATAATAGGTTGAAAAAACAGTTTTTTTTTTAGCCATTTCGAGAGGTTTATAATTGTTTCTCTAATCAACGTAATGCTTTGAAACCACCACTCCACCATCGTTTGAAGTGTATTTTACTTTCGTACATTTATGTAATAGGCACAAACGGAATAGTTAAAAAAAAAAAAAAAACGTATTTACGAACACACTGCAAAGCATTTTAAGCGCGTGGTAGACGAGGCCCTTAAAGTCCCGCAGGGAAAAAACTACAAAAAACACTGCACGCCATTTTCGCGCCACCGCATAAAGGCGATGCGGTTGTACGCACACGAGCCAGTCTTACACTATATCACCTCAAACGCGGCATCTAGCGCCTGCTTTAAAGTGCTCTTAAGGCCTCGCTCTTTAGTATTTCAGTGGTTTCGGAAATATTTTTTTTTTTAACGCAAATTAAAACATATATCAAAAATGCACTCTTACAGTTTTAACACTTAGGCCTACCATCATCGTTTGTATCAGAATTTTTCTATTGCAATACACCAAACGGATATTTAGATTTTTGCCCCTGAATTATTACACAGTTTTTGGTCAAAATAAGCCAAAATGAAGTAAAATATTTTTTTTGCAAGAAAAAAGTACATTATTAAAAAAAACTCTCTGGCAAAATTGTGTATCGTATGGCTGTAAACAGTCTTAAATTTTTTCAAAGCATAAGGTAAAAAATGTTTGATTAATTTGCAATTGTATGAATACATGAAAGACCATGGCCTTAATTATAATACACATTCCCGTAGCAAAGCGCTGCGACAAGCGACTTTCCCACCGGTACGTAATGAAGCCGCTCTGGAGTCCACACCACGTGGGAATAGCCACGTAACACCGAGAGCTGATATCAACGCCAATGTTTATTAAAGTATCCTTCCCTCTTACACCTTCTTCTCTCGTTCCACGCGTCCTCTCCATGCAGATGGCGTCGATTTCAAAACGACTGGAGAGAACTCACTCCCTTGAGCAGGTCTTTGACGCAAAGCGAATAGAACACCGCGTTCCTCAGGGACAACGGCGAGAGGTATGCTATTCGACCAAGACAACTAGTCCCGCGGGAGAATGGCGAAATACTGATGTGTTATCCTTGACCGTAGCGCACAACTGGTGCGGCGCACCACAGCACCGGCCATAATACAGTGGCACAGGCCGCTGGATAGGTTTTCGCCGCGCTACGCCTCTACTGACCGTGTGCTGTGAGCTCATGTCAGGTGCAGTGCATTTCCCCTCCCTGTGACGTGACTATCTACTACTAGTGCCACGCTTCTTCCCCTCCAGGACGACTAGTTGTCGTGGTCGAGTAGTTTGTGGTTCGGGATAAAGTGAGCCCTTCTGAAACCCTAGTTTTTTTTTTTCTACATTCGGATAATTTATAGTTTCCTGCCACTTTTCAATATAAACCATGCAAGCTGCGTAACAACCAAAGTGTACAGATTGTACGTTACTCAAGTCAACGCTGAAGTTAAAATTAATAAAATTTTTTTATTATTAATCTAGTCAATGTAGTGTTCAGAGGTGCCACCAATAAGAGGTTACCCAAGTCGTACGTTTGTGATTTTCCACGTTTGATGGACGGAAACTGAAAAGCGATAAGGGCAAGCCTGCCATTATGATGAGAAGATTCTGTTCGGCTTCCAGCAGCGCAGTCGTGTAAATTAACCGAAACATTACGAGTAGTCTCTACCAAAATGTTTTCTGTAGAATCAATGATTGCACGTACGTGCAATTTGTCTGTACTTAAGGGGTATGGAAAGGTGAGATGTTGAGCGAACAACTGGAATATTCAACCAACGATAAAATATAAACTACTCATCTTATTTCAATGACATTTTTGCCAAGTTGATATTTTATTAGCAAACGTGCACTTACATAGCACTGGACGGTAGTATGCTTTGCTCTCGAGCAAAGAATAAAAATTGGTGTTTAGAAAAATAAGGGATAGAAACCACAAAATCTATAAAAAAGGAAAACAACCTTTATAATTTTAGTATGTTAATATCCTCTATAATAAATGACTTTCAGAAATTCTCGCGTTTTCATTTTAAAATAATTTTAACACATCTAAACCTATCGCTCAGACATTTTTCGCACGAAGGAATCGTGTCTGACGATGCCACTGGTCGGCGGGTTTTCTCGGGGATCTCCAATTTGTCCCGCTCCTTCATTCCGGCGCTGCTCCATACTCACACCGTGTCACCCCTCTGAGACAAATATGGTATATTGTCTGGTAGTATGTTTTGTAATGTAATATATGCTTTGTACCTTTTCCGCTGGGAGGCGTTTTGATTATGATGAGGGTAGACTGCGCGCGCAGCTGGTGCGCGATAGACGAGGAGTGTGGAAGCGTGCCGCGCCGGGCAGACGGAATGTTCGACGGGTAACAAGAGGTTGACCGGTGTTGTTGAGAAGGAAGTCTCGATGTGGAACTGAATATAACACCACACCAGCGGCATAATGTGGAGCTGGTGTGGAATAGTGAATTTTCAGCTGAGTTTTGCTGAATGGTTTGCTCTGCTTTAAGACTGTCGTCTGGGACGTGATAAGGGCAGCTAGCTACAAGACGGCGCGACGAGTCATGAAATA
The DNA here is from genome assembly GCA_003012365.1 of Medauroidea extradentata. Classification (NCBI taxonomy): domain Eukaryota; kingdom Metazoa; phylum Arthropoda; class Insecta; order Phasmatodea; family Phasmatidae; genus Medauroidea; species Medauroidea extradentata. Next base: position 11,327 of record PNEQ01072463.1, read on the forward strand.
AGGGGTACACCGTCGAAGGATCTCCCGAGG
>PNEQ01072469.1:0-24285 GCA_003012365.1 Medauroidea extradentata
TATACGACGTGATCATTTAGCTGTGTGGGTTATATACGACGTGATCATTTAGCTGTGTGGGTTATATACGACGTGATCATTTAGCTGTGTGGGTTGTATACGACGTGATCATTTAGCTGTGTGGGTTATATACGACGTTCCTGCTGGCCAGTTTGCTAGTATCACGTGATATTCCAGTCGAACTAGTGTAGAGAATATTCTGTATTATTATATTAGTTGATATAAGTAGTCCACTGCTTACGTCATTAATGTCTCCAGAAGTCACGTGTTGTACTTATATAAAACTAGTATTTTCTATTCCAAACTTCCAAACATAATATTTGCTGTGCATACCTGATGCTACAATCACAATAGCGTGGCAGACGTGACGCAAGTAACTAAATAAAACATGGCTGCCAATCAGCGCCGAGGTTTCTGTGGCGTACGTGAGAAAAAATAGCGGAGGCGACGCGTATTTACATTTTATTCGCGTCGCGGATGCGACGTATGGGTTTAATTTTGTTTTGAAATGTTAGTGAAACGGGTGAGTTAGTAGTGAACTGCGTTCTTTGATTTCCCAATAGATTAATGTTTTGTAACTTTAAACAAACCGTGACCTTCTTAAGGCCTCGCTCTAGTTTAGCAGTGGTCTCGAAAATATTTTTGTAACGCAAATTAATACATATATCAAAAATTCCTTCGGCAGTTTTAACACTTATATATCAACGTTTGTATCCTGTTGCAATACACCAAACTGATTTTTATATCCCCCCCCCCCCCAAATAGTACACATTTTGTTGTGAAAATAAGCCAAAATGAAGCAAAATAACTTTTTGCTCGCAAACGGTACATTATTTAAAAAAACGCTCTAGCAAAATTGTGTATCGTATGACTGTCTCAAATTTTTCCAAAGTATTTGGTTAAAAAAATATTTTAATTATTTGAAATTGTTTGAAACAAACTAGATATCACGACTTAAGTAAATGAGTACGTAATTGTGACATTATTTCCAAATTTCTGAATTCTAATATTACAAGTAAATAAAGAAGATAATTAAAGTATTTGTTTCCGATTCATTTGTCGTACGTTTAGCGTTTACATAAAACCTACGTATATCTTGGTGCACGGTTTGGACGTAACATTGTATGAATACTTACGTTTGGCTTCTATAAATACAAAACAATATTTTTTGTTTCATTTTTTAGGAATTCCACAAGCCATGTTAATTACGTAATATTCCGTTACTAATAATTTGAAATATCGGGCCAGAAATTAATCACAAATAAACGTAATAGTAAAAGTTTGATAAACTCAAAATTGTGTAAGGTAATTTACATACCAGCATTACATATTTTCATGCTTTGCTAATACTGTAGGATCTAACCAAAATGTTCCCCCCCCCCCCCTCCTTTCCCTTCGTCACGTATGCTCGAGTTTTAATGCGAGTTTGAAGTCGAATGGTTTTCTCAGGACATGGAGATGGTTTTATTGTTCAGTTTCTCAGTAGTTGACATTACAAGCGAGAAAAGTTTCTCCATGTCCTAAGACACGCCACTCGACTTCCAACACGTATGCGACTGAAAACTCCAACATAAGCCCCGCATAAGAATTAATAAACGTAGTTTTCTCACTGAATACTTGAATAATTACATTCTAGCATCATGAGTGAGTCTGCTGTTACGTTGTGGCTAAGTGCGCCTTTCTTACTATAGGCTGTTCACTATAAAGCAAGCACTTTTGTAGACCACATTGTCTAGAATAACAAGTGAAGATCATGTTTTGTTGTAGCCTCGCGTTTGAATATAACCGAGGCCGCTAAGTTCAATTAAATAATGGCAAAAAAGTTCACAACTTATTAAAAAGTAACCAGTGCTTGGAAAAGTTCTATCTTAAACAATGTAGGCTATATATGTACTCATGTTTTGTAACAAGTTAAGTAACGTACTGAGTTCATACGGTCTCAACTTGTGAAACTTTTGACATTTCAGCTACTTGTATCCATCTTTAGACATTTACCCAAGGCCTTAAAAATTGCCACAAGTAAAAGTTTTCGTAGAATAACATTTACATAAACGAAGTGCACTAATTAGGAAATGTCGGTACACAAGTTAGTGTGTTGTTTTGTTCTGTTCAGATATATGTAATGTCTTCGCCAGTATTTTAACTACGTGTTTAGTCGAATCTAATTGACTGGATATCCAAGATTAAACGTACACGAATTACAATTGGAAATGTTATACTGGCATTTCTGGAAACTGGAATATTTTATGAAAATCGATTAATTCTGCTTTTGTGAAAAATAATTATGTCGGATATGTTGCGTAATTATATTTTCAGCAAACAACTTCATGAAAACAAATTATATTCACCGCGGAGTCTACGCCTACATGAAAACTTCTAAGTTATAAAAAAAAAAGATTGAACGAAAATACTAATATTTTTATGTAACGGAAGGTTTTACTTACGAGTCAGTCATTCAGTCGAATTGTTTGGTTGTTCACTTGAAGAATTTTATCCTAATTTGCTTCTCAACTGCTTGATGAACTACGGTACCACAAAAATTTTTGCTAATGAAATGTTTTAGAACATTCTACAACGTTGCTATAGCGAAAACAAAAGAATGCGACTGTAATTGCTCTTAGGCAGCCGTAAACATTTGTACATCAAACAATGTCTCCACAGAAAAAAGAAAGAATGGTCGGTGCTGTGTTATGAAACACTCGAGTTATGCTGTGCCACAGAATAACAATACTGTACTTGTATATTCTGTGGCAATATAGGACTTCTATGTTAGCAATGCTTTGATCGCAGGTATCGCATGCTTATTACAGGGGCGGATCCAAAATGGAATTTAGAAAAGGGGGGGGGGGGGTGGTAGGATATATTTTTGCTAGCACCGGTTGGCCGATTTAAAGAGGGAGGCCCCGGGATCTTCCCCCGGAAAAAATTTATTTTGAGATGCAAAATTGTGAACTTTGAGAAGATTTTGAACGTTAATGTTTAACACACAACAGACACAAATTGGAACATTTTCGAAGAGTCACAGTCAATTTCTTAGAATATATTGCAAAGTTCATAACACCTACTGCAATTTCAGTAGTATGAATAAAACGTATAACATTTCTAAAACCCCTTCCTTGTATTCACCACTGGCTTATCTACAAAATTAAAATATTGTCTGGAAAGTGAAATGTGTTGTAACTGACCTCTATTACTATGTTACATTTCCAGTGCAAAAATGTTGAAGCCTTGTCATTAGTTTGTTGTTGCTCTAGTTTTGTTGCAACTCACGTAGCACATATTTAAATAATTATTATCATAATTTTTAAGCGAAGCCACTGATACGCCCTTTTGTTACTACATTTTTTATTAAAATAACTGATTTCTATTAGGCGGATAAGAAATACACGATTCTACAAAAAAAAACCCGACTCTTTCTTTTTAAATATTTAGGTACCATACTTTTTTACTGGAAGAAATGTGGAATTAACATCACTAACATAAAATTGCTCCGTGCCTACGCATGTATATTTTTGTACATAAGTTTGTCCATTGGGTACAATAATGTTCAGAGGTACAAAACACAAACTTCAAAAAATGTTATCAGATGAATCATGAACGATGTTATCAATGTTTTTAAGTACTTAATAACAACTGAAATAACTGTCAGCATTAAAGTTATTTGCATAAATTACCATTTCAATATTTTGTCTTCGCTATAATCTAGACAAATAAATGAGACTGAATACTTCACAAAAATAGTTAGTAACTTCAACTATTCTAATATAAAGGGCAAAAAGTGTTAGTATCATAAGGACGTATCTCCATTTACATATTATTCTTAAGAAAATTCGGCAGTGACACATGGACGTATCAGCTGATATGCCTCTCTGTTCCTAGCTAAAAACAATGTTTGTAGTTACGCCCATGGTTATTTTCAAAACTAAGCGACCTATCGATACGCCCTTTTGTTACTTGAAAAATCTATACAATGTGGCTAGACATGTATCAAAACATGGAAATGACGAAAAATGTAGATACGCCCTTTTGTTACTAAGAATGGGATATGTTCTCGTAAACCATATTTCCCTGGTTACAGTAAAAAATAATTCCTGGTGTCCATCTATGACGTCAAGTAAATAAATAAATTCTGACTTAGTATAAAATATCTACTGAACTGCACTCATCTAGGTGTAACGTGTACACATGCATACAGATATGTTTTTGTAACAGCGTTAATTGTTTACATTATTAGTTAAATTTTTAAATGGCTATAGCAAATATATTATATTCGGTATTTGGTTGTACGTGGAACGGGATGAAGTGAACGCTTTTGAAATCCTATTTGCTTTTTTCTTTTCTGATTATTTACAGTTGCCTGCGAATAGTTATTACAAACAAGGCTATCTAATTAGCAATCAAGGTAAGGTGAGTGAACTTAACGTCTCGTAGGCAGCTAGGTGATTATAGACACAACTTAGCACAATGACAGCAGCTTAATGAAGTAATAAACTATCCCAGTATTCGCGAACTATTGCCCTCATAAAACGAGTCCAACGTGGCTTTGTTACCGTTAAGGCCCGCATGAAAACGCATTCGTAAACGTACGGACTTGCAACGTATGAAACGAAAAAGAAGGTATTTCTCGTGTAAATTTCCTACATTAGAAACATTTGTTTCACTTTTATTTGTAGTTAAGTATGTTATAAATAATATTGCAAGGTTTGTACGTGTCTTCTTTGGAAATATAAATTTTAACAGCCGCATAATTTTAACGTACTAATTAACCAACAATATGTTTCAACGCAACATTTTTTTTCGTATGTTTAATTATTCAAATGGTACTTCACGAAAAGTGTTCCGTAGTATTTTAGTCACAAATAATAATCGTAAATATAGTGCACGAAGGCGTCTTTAATTGTTAACCGCGAAAACTCAACGTGTAAAAGGTTTGTAAACAAACATGGTGGCGAAATATGAAATGATCGATTGCTATTGTCTAAACGCAAGCACAGATACGTAAGAGTTCGGAGTTGACCAACTCTCTTGTATTTCCGGATGCGTATCCGTGTCCGTGTCCGCTTGCGTCCCATTGTAGAAGACACGCGGAGTGTCTTGCGTCTGCGTCTGCGTGTCACTGTAGAACGAGCTAGTAATCAACGTGTAAAGGCCGTGCTAGATTCGCCGTAAGAAATAACCGTAAAAATTGAACAAACACATTTGAGAGATGCATGCTACAACACACCGTACCGCTACTTAGCCGCCGTAAGAGCGTAGCAGGGATAGAAACCTGTCTATTTCTTACGGTGCGGTTACGGTTATTTTTATACGGCTACTTTACTGTCGATGTAGCACGGGCTTTAAGAATAATACGTGAAGTAATAAAATATACATAAATTAATAATGCATGTGGACATTAGCATGCTATACATTAATTGTAGTTTCTATTTTTAATAATAATGTTCTCTGTGTGAACAACATTTATAATGTTGTGGTTTGTGTAAGTTGTTTTTAATAAATACTGTAGGTACAGAATGAACACTGCTGTGTGACGTACAGCATACACGTACACTGACGTTGAAGACGCTATCTAGCAACAGTTACAGTAGCTGTGTAGTATGTAGTTCCAGTGTAACTCGCTAGATGGCAGGCGCTGCAACTTCGCCCTCGCTACACAAACTGCGTACGGCAATTCGTTACTTTCCTCGTATTCACGTAAAAGTCACTCTGTTATCACGGGTAGAGAAAAATTTCTACTCATTGCGTTTACGATGTCATCCGAGATTCCGAGGGAAGTATGTGTGGGTCCAAAAATATAGTTAGTTAGAACTTGTACGCGTACCTATATGGAAAATAGTTTAGTTCTTCGTTTTCGTAAACATATATTTTTTTATTTGTTTGTCGGTTACCGATAAAGTAATACGTCTGAAAAATATTACATTTCTAAAACATTAGTTACAATACCTACTAGCAGAATACTTGCACATATTTCTCCCTTAGCCATTTTTTAACCTTCATTTTAATCATTGAAATGTTTTCCTTTCCTTGACCTCTGCGGGTAACTTTTTAAACTTCCGAAATACATTGCACTGTTGACGTGTTCGAAATGGCTTATTTGGGGATTTAGGGTTTAGGAATTTAGGGTGCATGGTTTCGAACGTCAAAGATTAGCGCTGCATGTGGCAGAATCGGAAACTAGATGTTTGATGTAGTTTCGATGTTGTTTTGGAACCTCTCTCGTGTCCAGGTTTACGAAAAGTCACTTCTTTGCCCGGGTAGAGTAAAATTTTAACTCGTTACGTTTACAAACTGATACGTCCGAGGGACGAATGTTTGGTTTAATAGGTGAATCTAGCTATTTGCTCACATTTATTTATCACAAACTAACTAATTTGCTACAATATAGCAAATTTTGGTGACTAACTATCTCCAACAGATTAGTTTTTGTAAAAAAATTCTGTTGTATATAAATTATACCTTTACCGCACACAGACATTATAAAATAACGTCTTCTTTCACTTATTCTATCCTTTCAATAAAAATATAATTAAAAAAAAACTATACTAGCAATTTTTTACTAGGTATATTACAAGGTAGGAAAATTATTTTTTAATATAAACATGTATTATAATTGTTTATACACAAAAATACAATCGCGATGTTTTGTTCTACAGTCATATAATGCTTGTCGTAGATGGTTATTATTAGTTTCGGTTGAAATACGGGACCATAATACTTGAATCAACAACAGCAGACGACTTTACGGACCTATTTGGGGATTTAGTGTGCTACTCTACCTCAGTAAATTTCAACCCTAAATGACTAAATCCCCAAATTTTTAGGCCCTAAAATTGGTCACGTGGTCGATTTAGGTACCTAAATGGCAGTCTTCTAGCGGATTCGAACACGGCTTAAGACCGTGAGCGCATGTTATGTTAAAACTATGCTTCCAAGTTTCTCTTTGGCCCTATCTACACTTATAGAGTATCTACATTGTAGTCAATAATCTATGTCATCAATACATCAACAACAAACTCTTCGTCATAACACCTTATTTTTTCTATGCTCTTCGTCTATGTAATAATCCGCCGTATAGTGAAAAAACATTTCAACCGAAAATGTATCGTTTCGTGGTTTCTTGTTGTGTATACAATTTCATATGTTATAAGCAGTTTCGTGGTAAGGTTTCCGTAGTATTTTTTAATCGAAGAACTGTAATTCCGGTGATGTACAAGTAGGTTACACAGCACAGTAAAGTGGTTACATTCTGTGGCGAGGGAAACTGCAGTATTAAGGGGTATAGATCCTTACCACCTTGGATTTATCTGTTTTTTTCTCAGTAACTTCTGTTCCAGTCGATGTATCAAAATTTTTGTCACGACGGGGCATAGATACAAACCTGATGGATTTTCTGTAATTGCTGGAACCATAATCTATTGATTATCTTGCAACCGGAAACAGCAGAAAAGGAAAAATTGCTTTATTTACGGTTGAGACTACAGAGGCCGCAACATTAACAGAAACTATGTCATATGGATTCCAAAAAGTGAATGAAACAATAAACTATGCCTTGTCAGCGTTCAAAAAAGGAAAACAATGTGTCTATTCCCTGATTGATAAGAAAAACCGTAAAACCGATCTGACAGGGATCAATCCCCCTTAAAATAAAATTAACGAATCTATGGCAAACTCACGGTCGTAGAAGAACAGGTCTGGAAACTCGCCTGGATATTCGACCTCCTTGTTGTTTGGTTGTAGTTCACCAAGTTACCGAGAATATTGTGTTTTATTGGCGCTGATGTTACGGCAGTCGGACTAAACTCCGCCCACTTCCTTTCCGCTAAGATAAACAATTTATCAAAACGTATTTTTTTATCAATTTACGAAATACTTTCTTCGCTCACAAATGTAAGAAAAGGCTCCAGCAATCTTTATTTACTTTATAAATTTAACAATGGAAAAAAGTGGACGGAGTTTGAGTTCGACCGCCCGGAAAACAGCGCCAAAAAGTACGACATTCTCGGTAACTTGACGAACTACAGCCAAACAACAAGGGAGTCAAGCAAAGTACATTGTTAGATAGGCGAGTGTCCAGACCTGTTCTTCTACGACCGTGGGCAAAGTGCACTAGGTTTTACAAAATCCCAATCCCAGGTTATCTCACAGACAGTTGAACCTGTATTGCTATGGACACGAAACTACACAAAACATACATCCCATTACTGGCGTAAGTAATGTTATAAGTGATGTTACAAAGTATGTTTGTTGTTATGTAAACAGTGAATAATTATCATTAGCAACATTTGCACAAACACTTAAATAGACTTGCTACTGATTCATTGATCCAGAGAGTAGCCTACATATTGTACTTTGAAAAGAAGTTACGATGCAACGTAAAACGTAGATTCAAGCAATAAGTATCATATTGGTTTAGTTGTTTTAAGTCTTTTAACACCTTTAAGAGCGCTGTTGTGACAACGAGAGAACAAATTTGGACGAGCATGCGAAACCTTCGACAAAATGAGTTACTAGAAAACTGTAGAGTATTACATCTGTCCAATGATAAGAAGGAGGATAAATTATAATATGTGCGTACTGTTAATAGCATTTCGGTCATGTCACAAAATGATTACGCAGTGTACTCGTCACACAGTTTGTATTTTACGTATTACACTTAATGGGTGATTTGGAGTGATTTCTGCTGATGCCGGGTAGTTATCTAGTGTTCTCTTGGCGAACATTCGGCTGACGAGCGCCAGGGTTGGTGCCGCATTAAACTATCAGACGTGTAACAAATATGGAATGTCGGCTTACATGGACACTTTGAAAGTGACACATGTTAAGCATGCAGGAGTGGAGTAACGAGGAACTTAATGACATCATTGTAACATATATGGAGAAACTTTGTGCGATGTAGCTACTGCGCCAAGGAGATTTGCGGAAAAGTATCCAATGAGACGATCGCCAAACGCACAAACATCCATTGCAGTTAATCCTAACTTATTTTCAAAGTACAATCTTAACTCTCTGGATTAATGAATCAGTAGCAAGTTTATTTAAGTGTTTGTACAAATGTTGCTAATGATAATTATTCACTGTTTACATAACAACAAACATACTTTGTAACATCACTTATAACATTACTTACGCCAGTAATGGGATGTATGTTTTGTGTAGTTTCGTGTCCATAGCAATACTGGTTCAACTGTCTGTGAGATAACCTGGGATTGGGATTTTGTAAAACCTAGTGCAGTGCACTTTGCCATAGAGTCGTGGATTGTTTTAGTATATCAGGTTTCCTCGCCACAGAATGCAACCACTTTACCGTGCTATGTAACCTACTTTTACACCATCTGAGTTACAATTCTTCGATTAAAAAAATCCATCGAAATCGCATCATTACGACCGTCTATTTGTTAGGTTGCCCGCCTTGCAAGACAGTCGCGATGCCTGTACGTTTCAGGCGATGCTTTTTTTTGTATTAAATGGCAAAAATTTCACGTGCTATTTTCTCGGAAATGTTTCATTGTAGCCTCTTCCGACAAGACTATATTGTTATTACATTTGTGCACCTGGTCAGTGTTCTGTAATACAACGTGAATAACAATGATGTGTCCCAGACTTACACGCCAAATATAGACCTTGCACCCAACTGGAAGAAAGATGGGCCGGCGATATTAACTAGCTACATTCCTGAGAATGAAGTCGTCATTGTTGATACACTGCTCAGAGTATCGTTGTTTAATATGCACTGGTTTTTGGGATATTAAATAATTTGTAATTTGCAAAATATACTATTTTCAGAGTAGCATTATTCTCACAATTTTCACTTTATGGACAAATTGAAACCACGTTTTCGACATGTTTTTTTGTGATCTATCATCACACTAAATTAACACACTCCATCCTGACTCATCCTACCTATATATCATAACTGATTTTCCTCGTGCACAATAATAGGTGGTGGTGCCCTCAGTAACATATTTCGAGGGGTTAGAAGTAAAACTACCCAAGTCTTTTTTCTCCGAAATTGAGATATTGCAGCCAAGTACTGAGAATATCACACTCCATGTGTGGTAATAATACCCAGGTTGTGACACCTTTTCTCTCATAGAAGTACTCTTATTTTCAGCTTTGTAGAATCGTTTGGTTTTGGCGAAGGTTTTCCGAAAGTTACTGAAAATGGACTTGTGTAGTTTTATTTCTAAACCCTCGATTTGTTTTTCAAAACCTTCACTTTAAGTTAAGTGGCATTAAGGAATTTTGCCTGGATAATGTTTCGCTGAAATGTAAACGTATTTGGTGCCCCAACCTTAAGGTTAGTAATGATGGTCTATGTGGACTGATGCTGTCGAGGAACTTAAGTAAATAGTGGATAATCCATTTTCATCACTTTTTAACGACTTTATCCAAATTACACTAGTTTCTTTCATCTGCCTTGCAGTTTTTGTGTCAGGCTTGCACGTAAGCACAGCCTTTAAAATGAATTGCAGCCCAGAACCTCGCGAAAAATTGATTGAAACTACAAACAACTGCGCCACACAATGCCGAAATTATTCATGAAAACGACTTTTAAAAATTAAATGTTAATTTCCTGGTCTCATAGAGGTTAGGTTGTACAACACCGTGTCTCGATAAGGCTGTAGAAAGAAACTCCTGTATAAATAATTTCTCGCTGGTCGTACTAGCTTTTCGGATCGTCTGCCTTGAAAGTTCACAAACAAAGTTATAATATTTAATTAAGTTATCTAATAAATTAAAAAATCTTCCTTACTTTTTATGCCAATACCAACTAAATATCTCTACTAGTTAGATAATTAACATCGGCTGATAAAAAAAAACGCAAATTTTTTGCCTTTTTAATCCCTTTAGGTGTCAAATTTCGAAAAATCTTAGTTTCATATGTTCAATATTTCTTCAAATACCCACGTGAAGTGAAAATTACGACGATAGTTCATCCAGTCAAAGCAAAATCGATCATTCATACAAATTACATATCACTCCTGTACCGTACTGAGAGTTCGAATTTTGAAAAATCTTTAAACGTTTTTACGGCCATTTACGTAATCATCATCTTGAAGCAAAAATGGGCTCGATATTTATCGAAGATTTATCTAAAACAATTCCTTGTCTTTTCACCTCCTAAGAGACTGATTTTCGAAATATCCTTGAATCACACTTTAGACTACTTAACTGGTGTCTCTTGGACGTAAAAAACATGACAATAGCCCCTTGGGCTCAAAATATGCCGACGATTAGTTAAAAACACATTACATAACTTTTCACTTCCTTGGGTAGGGAATTCGAAAGTTCCTGAAATTGCTTTTCAGGTATTTGAGTAAGCATCAGTCCTGAACAAAAAATCACGTTGCTATGTAAAAATCAATGGGATCGATATATATCGATTGTGAATCGAAAACATATTTTACACTTTTTTTAACAACTTTGGGACCGAATTCGTAAAATGTATTTTATTGGTATTTAGGATATTTATAAAAGTATCAACCTAAAGCAAAGAGCACTTCGATATCTCGATTGGTTCGATAGATACGGAGGAATAATCGAAAACAGATTTCACATATTTTCGCCCCCTTAATTAAAGTATTTCGAAACGTCTTGGAGTCCTGTCATAGACATTTGTATACATAACCAACTAAAGTAAAAATCATGACGGTAGTCAATTGTGTTTCAAAATATAGACGATTCATAAAAAAACATTTTGCCTCTTTTTCCTGCATGGGGGTCGAATTTAAAAAGAATCCTAAAACTACTCTTTGGGTATTTACGTAACATATACAAAATTAAATAATATCTGGTTATGGAGCGCAAGAGTGGACTATCTCGAGCAGTGTTACTACATTGCACACGTAAAATGTCGTACAACATTTTGCTACTAACATTTCCGTCTACAATTTAGCCCATAATTGGCGTGGTGTGATTATCTATCAGGCGTTTGTTGTTGGCCAACCTGTATAGTCTCACACAACAAACCGCGCAGAGTCATTTGTACGACCTCGTTATTTGACCGGATGTGTCCCTCTAATTTCCTCCACGAACCACTCTGCCCACATCCTCTATGGCGGGAGGAAATTAAGTTCTGTCAACTGACAAGGCCGTACAACTGATGTAGCCACAAAAACAGCAGAAAATAATTCCGTATTAAACGACATTCTGGAAGTGTTTATATATAGATAGTCGTATATGTCGCGACCTTCAATGTTCAGGGGCGTGCACGTTAGTCTCCACGGTAATATCTTCCCAGGCGTCTTGTTAACTATATAGCTGCAACCCAGCACATGTCTGGCTAAATTACGTTCATTCATTAGGACTAGGAATATTTCCTAGTTCAACGACCAACATGCTAGAAGCCCATTACATTCAGACAGCAGACGAATAGTATCCATAGCACATTGCATTCTAGCATGCAGGACATAGAACTAGCTAATTATACCGTCAAGTTGGTAATGGCTGTTATTTCTTTCTTCTGCTGTCAGTGGCGTCTCGTAGGTTGGCGCAGAGAAGAGTGTGTGCGCGCTAGTTGACACTACAGACACCTCATGTCACCCCTAGATGTTCAAGTGTTGATCTAAATATCTTCACTTCACCTACTAGTGTACTTATCTACCAACGTTGCCTTTGTTGTGTCGAGAATCATCGCTAAGACATTGCGTCTAGTGTGCGGGGAATGCAGATGTCAAAAGTCTGCAGTTGTATGTGAGGTGTAAGACTGTAGTATTAGTGGCGTGGACGAGGTAGTATACAAGGATGTAGGTAGAGCTGAGTGTATTGTAGAGGACTGACGACCCCGCGGTGTCTTCACCAGCCATGACGCCATAGCGGGAACACAGATCTAGACTACGTCGCTCCCACATTGCTTCCACCTCTCTCTCTCTCTCTCTCTCTCTGCTTCACACAGCTACAGTAATAACGATCAAGGACTCTAATTACATTTTCCTGTAGTTTAATTCAGTGTTAGTTAATTTCCTTGGTCTCCTAATGTTACTTTGGTACTTGCAGTAAGTTATCCTATGTTTTGATACTGGTTATTATTTGTAACATTGCTCAGTGTCAGTCATAGCACAATGATTGACAGTATATTGGAAGAGTGGGTACAGGTTTATTGGAGACAAACCCTGACATTGTATTGAACGTATGCCACACACGGGGTGTGATATAAGTGAGCCTGGGTGAATGTGCTCACGTCACGTGTCGCTAAGGTCCATGTCACTGAACTGCTGTGCTGTTGTCTCGTTGATAACTCGCCTCTACCAGACATTCACTCATCACACTGTCACCTCACCAAGTATTGTACACGTATATACATTTTATAACATTATACAATTATATTATATATGAAAAAGATGGTGAAAACATACATTTCCACCCTTATCGGTGCAGAGAAAATGAACTTGTCAGATTAGTGTAGGTCCTACAATGAATGGTGTTCCTAATCAGACATTACTCACACACGATGTACAGTTGTTGAATAATCTTATGTCGGTCTATGTTATGCGCGAGATATCCAGCGAACTGGACAGGCAGTCACCTTAACACTGGGACACTCACACTAGCGCTATCTAGCCGGCTGACGGTTGACTACATTATAGCGTCATTTTAAAACTTATATACTTCACATTTCTTCTTTGTTTAAAATTATGCGGTTAAGAAAATGTTAGGTTATTTCTAATCGTGCTATTTTTATTATTGTCAAATGTACACATTAATAAGATACTACCAATGGGATTTGACAATAACAAAAGTCTTACGTTATAATTATCCAAATAAGGGTTTTAAGTAAGATCCACTACTGTCACGCTTGGTATTATACAGTGTTGCATTGTGCTTGCTTGGCTCTGCTTAGTGTTGTTTGTCATGTTGTGTGAGTAGATGACATGTCTGCACGTCTCATATGTCTTACAACACCGTGTTGTTGCCCCACTTATATCCTTGCTCATATAACTCTCCGGCACCAATACAGTACTAGTGTCGTCACAACACACGTGTACTGGACAATACCACCGGCATACTGTGCAGGTCTTGTGAAGCTTGTCGAGGCAATGCAGGACGTCATGTTAAACTCTGTGTCCACATACTAGTTGTTGTGTGTTGCTGTAGTTGACCATGTGTGAGGACTTAATATCCAGCGTGTAGTGCAGTTGTTATATGTGAGTGTGTGAGAGAAGACGCTACTGGTGCGTGTTGCAGTACGATCCAGAGGGATTCGGTGAGATCCCGTGGGATGACTTCCTGGAGGTGTTGAACAACCCGGAGTTTGTGTCCGAGGTGGAAGCTAACAAGAGAGACATCTTGTTGGAACGAGCTAGAGAGAGGAAGTCTTCTGCCATCACGTTCCAGGACTTTGTGAATGTCGTGAGTGCCTCTTAGTTACATTCCCTAGTGCCCTCTGTGTGTGCACTCTGTGCGTGCATTCTCTGTGTGTGCACTCTCTGTGTGTGCACTCTATCTGTGCGTGCACTCTCTGTGTGTGCACTCTCTCTGTGTGTGTACTCTCTCTGTATGTGTACTCTCTCTGTGCGTGCACTCTCTGTGTGTGCACTCTCTGTATATGCACTCTCTGTGTGTGCACTCTCTGTATGTGTACTCTCTGTGCGTGCACTCTTTGTATGTGTACTCTCTCTGTGTGCACTCTCTCTGTGTGTGCACTCTCTCTCTGTGTGCACTCTCTGTGTGCACTCTCTGTGTGCACTCTCTGTGTGTGCACTCTCTGTATGTGCACTCTCTGTGTGTGCACTCTCTGTGTGTGCACTCTCTGTGTGTGCACTCTCTGTGTGTGCACTCTCTGTATGTGTACTCTCTGTGTGTGCACTCTCTGTATGTGTACTCTCTGTGCGTGCACTCTTTGTATGTGTACTCTCTCTGTGTGTGCACTCTCTTTGTGTGTGTGCACTCTCTCTGTGTGTGCATTCTCTGTGTGTGCACTCTCTCTGTGTGTGCACTCTCTCTGTGTGTGCACTCTCTCTGTGTGTGCTCTCTCTCTGTGTGTGCTCTCTCTCTGTGTGCACTCTCTCTCTGTGTGCACTCTCTCTGTGTGTGCACTCTCTGTGTGCGTGCACTCTCTGTGTGCGTGCACTCTCTGTGTGCGTGCACTCTGTGTGCGTGCACTCTCTGTGTGCGTGCACTCTGTGTGCGTGCACTCTGTGTATGTGCACTCTGTGTATGTGCACTCTGTGTATGTGCACTCTGTGTGTGTGCACTCTCTGTGTGTACACTCTCTGTATGTGTACACACTTTGTGTGTACACTCTCCCTGTGAACACTATCTCTCATAGGCTACATCAGTCTCCATGTTGCATTGCATTACTTGTCGCATTTTTTTTGGCATTCTGAGAAGAAAAGTGCTATATCTGCAATTGTTCAGCAAAATACATTTACCTAACACTACACTATATGTGTCACAGTTGAAGTGTTAGCATATGTCTATGTCGCAATGATTCGTGCAAGTTACGAACTTACGTAAACTACTGTTCTGCTTGATAGCGGCGAAATAACGTTGACACGTCCACTGTCAATTGTACCGCTAGTGAATAGAAGTTGCTCTATAATCGTATATCTAACTTTCCTCTCAGAATTAACAAAGAGGGGGGATTCCAATGATCATAAATGGTGAGATAAGCCGAGACTCAAGTTAGTATTGTTGAAGGCAATCTTGGAGAGCATAACTACAACAATATATTAGAGTGTAACCAGGGACATTTTCTTCCGAGTGATACTCGCTGGCTTAGCAACTATGTTTATATTAACAACATGATCATTGGTAGAGAAAACCAACTGCCAGGTCTTCGCCAAGGCTTTACTCACCACGAAGGACATAAACTTCAAGTTGTGTCAAGTGCTGTTTATGTTGTGTATCTCCTGACTTTTTGTCGTGTGAAAATGTTACAACTTTTATAGTTTCTGTATCGGCATCACTAACATAATTCACTTTTACTTAGATTATTAAAATAGTAGAGAGTTGATGTCCGTCATTGATTCCCGTGATTGCAAGCTTCTATATATAGGCAGACATATGTTTGTTTACGTTGTCGGTTATATTGTTTATGCAAGTTGCTTTATCACAACATACTTTAGGTTGTGTCTCCCATACTATGATCATATGTAAGTAGACAGTAGTGTTAATATAGAGAAGTGCGGTAGAGATGATGTATTACACTGTGTCTTGTCTGGACGTTACAGGTCTATGTGTGATCCTCGTCTGGAAGCACATAAGCACATAACATGTTCAAATGTTCGACAATAGCTTACTGAGCGAAACTGCCGTGCTTCTCGCTTGGGTTGTCTTCACACGTGTTAATGGATGCTACTTCGTGTACAGAAGGGAAGGGAAGTAAAGTATTTTAGTGCCAAAGTTAGTGTAATAAATGTGAACATATTCCGTACTAAATAAGTAGACGTAGTATATATAGATAGGTTGTAGGCTTATTGATATTGTAACGTCACTGTGTATGTGGAGGCCACAATGTCTATAGTAACGTCGCGGTTACTTCACAGAAGCATAGAACCTATACACAACCAAGGGGTGGCCCTGGCTATGATAATGTACGGTACTCAGTGAAGTCGTTTTTTTTGTGTATGACGTCATGACAGCCATGTTTGAACGCCCAAAACATTGGGATGTTTATGCTACATAATGTTGTTAAAATTTGGGTTTTCGCGTGAAAGTGAACGTTTTACTTTAAATTTGTGGCTGCTGAAGTGTTTTCTGGTCATTTATAGAGAATATAGTCTGGATACAATATGGAAAACTTTTACGATAAGTCATCGAAACGAGTTTAAGTGAACCTTCACCATTATTACTATTAAGCAAACATACATTAATTTGTAGACGCTAGCGAAATGTACAGTGCATTCCTAACAGGTCCGAGACGCCCCAGGCGATACTGTCGTGTGTGAAAAGTATGAAGTTACAAATGTAGCCTACAAATTTGTAGGCATAGTACGCAAATACGTAACATAGCATTTCTCTAGGGAAATATCGTCATGTGTCTTGGTTTTGAATTGTTTCCAGCCGATCCTGCCTGTAAATAAATGTGCAGCCTCATTTTTAAAGCAAGACGTCTATCAACATTTGATTAAAAAGCTTTGCCCTGAGTCTTTATAAATCAGTTGCACTATAAGTGTATTCCCCAAAATTTTTAGAATACCCTCCCTTAATGAGTTGGGTATTCGTAATGCAGCTTTAACAGATTACAAATTAGGGCCTACGTTTCATGTAGGCCTAATCTACAATAAAAATGTAGATCTAATCTGTAATATAAATATAGGACTACTGTACTCCCAGATTGTGTTTTGCACTGTGGAAACACCACAGATAGCTTTCTGGGGACCCTACTACATATTATGAAAATATTGACATGACAACATATACTTGATCTGCATGTTATTTATACTCGGGTATAGTATAAAACACATTTTTTAGCATCACAAAGTTAAATTTTAAACTATCAGTCTCACTAACAGGAAAAGGGGCAATCTTTAAACCGTTTTCGTAATTCGGCAACTTACCATTTGATACTACACAACACAAGATATTGTTTTGAGACTTCATTTATATACTTCAAAACAGTTGACAACTATACCAGTGAAAAGAGACCTTCAAAATACTACATAATTTGTGAAGGGCCCAGAAATGTCAGTCAGTGACCCTATTAAGCCCCTAAAATATTGCAAGCATTAGTAAAAATAAAGTTTATTTGTTAACAAACTGAATTGGAATAATTATACTCCATGATACTCAATATTTACAAACAAGTTATGGAGCAATAAATATGGCAGCTATGACATGACCATTCCCCCCCCCCCCCCAACTCATTACATGGGGCATCCTTGTGAATTGGGGGTTTCTGATGGGGAAAATGCAAAACTTATAGTAAAGTAAAAAAAGAGTGGATGCATTCAATTCTACTATTCGATACCATTTCGTATTGAATAGTAAAATAAAACCCATACACGCCTTTAGTAGTGGGAAAAAAATTGAGGATGGGTTTAGTTTCACGCTATCAGTTAAAAATAATTCTGTTCTTTATGTGAAACTCATCCAATTTGTTTTGCTTGGTATTACAAAATAAAATTAAGCGAATGTGTTCAATTTCACCATTGGAACCAGTATCTAATTGTAAGATTAAACCCATCTGCTTGGTTTTACATTGTGATTCCAGTTCCAAGCAGTTAATTTTTATGTATGTACCTCCGTACTGGATAATTAGCACATAATTTTAAATGACTCTTTTTAACTTACCTTGAACCACCATCATCCATAAAATTTGAATTTTCTGGAAGCTTTATTCCCAGATGTCATCATGCTTGTTTAAGGCGGCATGGTACATACCATTTTACGCGTGAACGCTGACAGCGTAAAGTGAATTGTGTAGGTTTATGGAAGTCGATATCGTAAAACTAAAAAGTAATAATCCTAGATAATGTTATTCGCGAACGTTAAATACATACATTTTCGCAAAATAGCCGATTCCCCAAGCGTAATTACTTTGGCCGCAATTAAACGTACAAAATTATGGCTACACAAAAACTATCCAAAAATACGTGGTTGGAGAAAACTGTTTGTTCATAAAGTTGGCCAATATAATTATCTAGGGCTCATATTTATTAGTTTTCCGGTATTAACTTCCGTAAACCTATAATATCCACTTAACGCTTTAAGCGTTCGCGCGCAAAAGGTTATGTACCATGCCCCCTTAAAGACTTTTAACGCATCCAGAAATTAATACATTTCTATCTTAAAATAACCAACTAATGAACTTAACTAATTTACGCAATAATGTATTTCACATAAAACTCTTTGGTTCTAGCATTTCTGCCATTCTCGTTAATCACTATACTACCTATATAACATCTCGTTCTACAGACCGAACAGTAAGTGACTCCGTCTAAACTGTTTTTCCAAAGACGTAAATTAAATAACTGCACAAATTGACAAAACAGGAATTTAAACTGAACTATAAACAGAGCCAGCTTGCAAATAGGCATTATGTACATTATAGATGTATTTATTTTGACAATTACCTCTGATAAATTCACCCCAAATATAAGGAATAAAAAAGTATTAAAAATAAAATTAGTTAAAGTTTTAATACGAGAATAACTAATTTGAGCAAGTAGACTAATAATTTACCTAATCTACGCCAAACTTTTCTTCTCCTCCTTCGTCGTTACTTCAGTACCAAATCAATGACTGTTTTGTACTTTGTCATCAAAGAACTCAATTTCAGAATCCTTTGTTCATTACAGTTACCAATGTCTGTTGTTAAGTTCTTGTAAACTTTCCCAAACTTAGCAGAACGTCCTTTTCAGTTGAGAAACTTCTGTTGCTTGCCTAACAATCCTACAAATGAAGGGGTTGAAAAGTGGCAAAGAAGACACTTGATAGGCTCATAAATTGTCAAGTAAACTTAAGATTTATATCTTTTACGAAAAACCAAATCTAGTGTTTCAGCATTCAATTTGGTCTCAAAAACTGTAGGAAATCATTGCTCTGCTCCAACGCATCTCTTTTCCTAGTGGCAGCTTGTGTGCCATCGCCAGGTAGGGCTCAGCCATTTTAGAAATAAATAGAAGAAAAATTTTCACTACTGTTCAAGGTACTGTGTACTGCTCCATTTTTCGTCATAAACTTTAGTAGGTGCATGCAAAACACAAAAAAATTTTCATTGCAACACACATGTTACAAACACATTCATTTTATATAGAGGATTTATTATTGTTATATGTGGTTGAATCAAGTTGCAACTGTCACATCAATACAATATTTTTATTACATCTTATTTAATAACTGCAGCAAAAATATTTAAGTTGGCAGATTTCTGTGTAAATGTTTGAAGAAAATTGTTAATTCAGTGAGATGAGAGTGACTCAATACAAATCAATAACTGATTTTCGAGGTAAAATCATAGAAAAGTGTTTTTTATTTCAAAGTATTAGCAGGAGATTTACTTTGCTTCCACTATGCTAATTATGTATAAACTAATATGGCATTAGCAAAAGGGTAGAGGGGTTACTCCAGTTACCTCCCGTCCCCCTTATTTTCAAATGTAAATAATAAACCAGCATTAAATATCTCACGAATATCCTCATTACTAATGAAATAAGTTAAGGTTGTCCTGCACCAAAAAATAATAAATTTTATATTTGCCCCAAATTTTGCCAACCTTTCATTAAATTATATTACTTCCCACAGACAAATTATTTTTAGATGCAACAGTTTTTCGATGATTGCTTATTAAAGTGGCAATATTTAAATTATAATACAGACAATTAACATTGTAAGTGAAGGCAGCACACTACAGAATAAAATGACTCGTAAATATTTTTACAACGAAAAATACCCAAATGTTAAAGTATATTAGAAATTTTTTTTCCAAAACAAAGACTTTTCTAATCGTAACCACAGAAATGTCATGTTGTAGCATACTATTTTTACTTTGACCATAAATTACCACATTTTGACCATGTATATAGTTTTTACTGTGGGTAGGTTGAAAAAAACAGTGAAATTGCAACTTTGATAAGCGTTTATGTAAAAATGGTAGTGCGTAGAATTATTTTGTGTGTCAGAAATAAGACTCGATTAAGTGCACAAAAGTTGGGCAGGGTTTGGTGCAAATATAAAATTATGAATATTTGGTTGCAGAGCACCTTAGCTGCATATTCCCATTTCTACAAATTTTAAGTTATAAAGTATGTAGTTAGTTGTTATTTATTAGTACCGTACCTACAAGTTATGGGTGTGTTGAAAGAATTTGAAACCATATTTAATGAAGGCACTTTACTATAACTTAGCAGACAATTTGATAAGATACAAAACATTCAGGAATGTAATGCTTTGAACACATTGATACAAAACCTGTATAAAACAAAAATTAATCCAAGCTTCTCTTAATAAGGTAATACTATCTAAATGATAAAAATGTTTATTAACAGCGAGAGGTTTAAGCAGCTCGTAAACATAAGTCTTATTGTTTGTGCACAAACAGTGTTGCTTAATGTTACACATACGTACATGTACTGACAGTTGATACTTGAAGATAGTTATGCACATGAATAGAAGGACGACAGACAATTTTAATTACAAGGTAAAAGCACCAAAGTTCGAAAACAAAATGCAAGCTTGGAAGTCGTCGTTAGGGTCAATAACTGTTTATCCTGCAAATGTATGGATTGTATCAATAGTACAGTGCATTGTATGGAGTTCCCGCTATCCATTTGGTATTTGGCACACCTCTGCGGAGTAACAGTGAGAAGAAAAAAATTTAATTAGAGAAACTACGTACAGCAACAAAATTACTTACGCAGGTTAAGTGTACGCCTTAAGGCTTGTTTATAAAATGTTTCATTGACTACCGGTACCTATTATTATTATAATAAGAACATGTTTCCAAACACGTGGGATATAAAATTTGTAAACATAATACATTTTGGCACAAAATCATGAAGGTTCCGAACTTGTACACACGCACAGGCCATTGTATAAAAGTCCATTGGAGCAAAAATTATGTGGCAGTAATTGGGCAAACTGAGCCTTGAAGTTTGTTAACCGATAGGACAGAGATAAAGGTCTCAGGGCAACACACATCCCTAGCCCAATTTTTCTGTGACGAGATAATATAACGGTTGGAGTTCCATTTTTGAGAAGCGTAGACTCTACAATGGCAGTTTTCCTTCACTTTTTGCAGTTTTTGAGATAAAGCAAAGCTTTTGGTGTAGAGGTAGCCCTGGACTATACTGAACCATATTTACCCAATTTCAAACGTCTTATCTAACCTTGCGCCAAGTTTTTTTTTCAAAAGCTGTAGCTTCCGCAGTTCTTCAAGTAGAGATGCATCCCTTAGCAAAAAAATGCATAAGTACCATCCATATCTATCTATCTACCATAGTGTTTTGGGGAAGTAAGTTTTCCCACAATTTTTTTTTGCCCTTTTCGGGACACTGTTCGGAACGTTTCTTAAGCCAGAAAGTTTATACTAGGTACGAAAGTGTGCTTCAGGGGAGAAATGTCCATATCATCCCATATTTACAATATTCCATCATTGGGGTTCGATACCGGGACCGAGTGTTTTATTCAAGGGTATGTTTCTCATGAGACTTCCAAGAGAGGGGGCTTAAAAATTTACAGGAGTGTATCTTTTGTACTTCCATGTTACCATCAAAGAAACATCACAGATATTTATATTTATGGCTGCAAAAACATTTTCTTTCAACCTTCGTAAGAAGGTCAGGCGGGAAAAGGGTTGGGGGATTTTTTTAGTGATTTCTAACTATAAATGTGTCTCAGGTGCCCACTTCATTCCGATTAATGATAGATAATGTAAGGGCGAGGCCCACAGCCCCGAGGTGTTTTATGCAGTCAATTACGTTATGTTTGAGGGGTTTACACAGAGGCCTACTCTGCCAACAAGATTTCAAAACTGACATGCCACATGTATTATTCTGACCTGCTCAAGGAACGCAATTTTCAAATAGACAATATTTCCATTTTATTTGTCATGTGCATGACAAAGCTCAAGAACAGATTTTATTTTTGTGCCCAAATTTTGGTGGAACTTGTAAGTATTGAAAATATGTTACAAACAAACTTAATAATTATAAAATAGGATTAACATAAATTGTTGTCGTCCAAGAGATCAGTATGTACTGGCAAGGAAATATTGACAAAAATATATTTTAGAATTTCTCTCCATACGATGCAACTAATGTTTACATAAACGAGAAATTTTTGTGTTGCTTCGCACCTATTGCGTTATGTCTGTCGTGCTTTTGTGATTCCAGCATCAACCGAGTTGAAATAAAAGTTTGAGATTGGTTACTTCAATATGATAACATTTTGTCACTGAAAAAATGTTTTGCAATGCCATTTTATTTGTGAGATAACATTTTTTAAAATATAGCCTCACTCCTGTAAAGTTTCCTTATTTAGATTTTTGTCTCCTGAGAAAAATACCCATGCCTCAGCAAACCTGTTTACAGACACTTTTCTTGGTAGAGAAACGTCAAATCTGGAAACCTTACCCGAGACAGACTATTATGCAAGATGTGATTTTTCACATATGATGTTCAAAAGTTTTTTGAATGTGGCTTCGTAACTGTTACAAATAGTCAATTTAAGGGGCTAGCCTCCCTGGAACTGTTTTGCGTGTTGGAGACTCAGGCGAGCGGCAGCAATACGAGCCACCAGACGCATGCGCCTAGTAGTGTCATGCCGCCCCTACATGCAAGACGCTACACTAGCACGCAGTGTTGCAGTTGAATCGCTGAAACTATAGGACTTTAAATGATGACCCTAATTTTTTTTGCTGAAAAGTGTGTACCAAGGTTAACTCTAGGGTCCTAAAGTTAATTTGTATCGATCTGAGCAGTAAATTTTGTGACATAACTGTGCGTAAAAGCAGTTTTCAGCCATGTCAGAGGGCTCGGAAATGGCATTTCCAATGTGTGTTACTTTTTCAAAGTACTTTATAACCCTTCTCTAGAATGTGTTTTCTTTTTGTAGACAGGCGCATTGAGAATATGTACAGCAATGGTCACAAAAACTGATATTTCTAACACACTGCAGCACAGTTCAACAGCCAGGGAGCCAGGCCCCTTAAGAAGGACATGCTGCTTCATCACTTTGTTGTGAAAATAAGCTGTACGATGCATTTTTTCTCTAGGAGACGCCATTCAGCAGATGTAACACATTTCTCGAAAGTTCAGAACTTGCTGATAGCAACTTCCGGACTTACATATTAGGATGTAAAGAGGAAGGTTTAAACTTCCACGGACATAAGCATATTTGCTGGCAAGTAAAAATTATTTCATGCGTAAAACCCTAGGGTTTTGAGCTTCAGTGCTTATACCTCGGGGTCCCAAAGCAGAAAGGCTAAGTGCCAATCATGTCCAACAACAAAACCAATAAACATATATACACAATGAATAAATATGTTTTACCCTAACATAACAAAGAATAACAGACCTCACAAAAGAAAAAACATAATATGTTTTCTGAAAGGCACTATATGCTAATTAAACAAACTTTATATAACACCAAACCAATCAAACAAACACTTGTGATTTAAAAAATGACTTAATATATATAAATATAAGCTTGAATGACAACTACGATACGTGGTATAGAAAATAAAAACAAAAATGGTATATGCAAGCTTATTGTCTATTCACTGTTGTAACATCGTATGTACATTTTACACACAGCTTCAGTGCACCAAAATAGTTAACATTTTATACTGCAGGATATTTACACATACTTCATAATAGGTACCACTACTGAGTCAAGTAACAA
>PNEQ01072470.1:0-32662 GCA_003012365.1 Medauroidea extradentata
ATTTCACGTATTTTCACCCCTTTAAATAAAGAATTTCGAAACGATTTTGAGTCCTGTCATAGACATTTGTAAAAGTAACCAATTAAAGTTAAAATCACGACGATAGCCAATTGTGTTTCAAAGATAAAGACGATTCATTAAAAACACATTTTGCCCCTTTTTACTGTCTGGGGGTCGAATTTCAAAAAAACCTAAAACTCCTTTTGGGGTATTTACGTAAGCAATATTTTGAAGTGAATATCAACTCTCTATCCCGAAGGGTTCGATAGATATCAATAGTTGATTGGAAACACATTTAACGTCTTTTCAGCCCCTTAAAAGTTGAACTTCGAAAAATCCTTAAATTGGCTAATATGCATTTTTACGAGTGTCTTATTAAAGTAAAAATCACGATGATAGGCCGTCGGGTTCGAGCTCTATCGAAGTTTCTTCGGAAACACATTTCACCCCTTTTCACCCCCTTAGAGGTCGAATTTCGAAAAATCCCTTCTTAGTGCTCGCCTACGACTTGAAGGGAACCCCCACAAAAAATTTCACGATCCTAGGTTCAGTGGTTTGGGCTGCAGTTTGATATGTCAGTCAGTCAGTCAGTCAGTCAATCAGTCACCTTTCATTTTTATATATATAGATATAGATGGTATAACTTCGACAGTAAAACTTTCCTGAAGCAAAGACTAAAGTCATATATTTGTTATTACTCTCGAGGTAATAATACTGGAATAACATTACAATTATAAAAAAATAGTGAGTGAGATGTTTTGGTCAGCACTCAACATCGAGGTCTTCAGCGCTTGTGAGGGGTGATATGAGGTGAGTATAGATAGGCGCCGATATGAGGGGAAGGAGGAAATGGGAGGTCCCAAAGAAAACCCGTCGACCAGCGGCATCATCCAACCGGGAATAGCGTCTGACCATTCGGCCACCGCGGCCACAAAAAATTTTAGGATTTCAGAGAAGTAGTGTAAAACAACTCAATTTTTGATAATACATGTTCTTCTGTTAAATAAATAATTTACTAATTTTTATCTATATGTATCCTTAGTGAATACATTTCTGTATTGAAACCCTTTATTTACTTATTTTTGTGAGAAAATCAATTAAAAGCGACCTGTTTTTATATATTTCCGATTTTTTTCTCTTCTACGATCACAGATAATCCCCTGCGGTAAATTGCACCCCTTTATTTCCACCCCTCATGGTGCCTTCTCAGACGATAAAACGTCCAACTATCGCTCAAAGTGTGCGTCTGCCTGACGCTTGCTCAGGTCACTGCTATGTAGGGACGCCTCTTAAGGATCCGCACTGGTTCGAAGTGTGTTTTCTTTTCAAGCACTGGCACAGCGGGAACGTGTGGAATACTTTTGTTTAAAAAAACGTATTTCCGCGTACTTTACGACGTATTTGAAGAACGTGTTACGTCACGCCTTAAGGGGATCAGTTCATGCCATCTTCGAACTCTCTTACTTTCGCTGTTAGTTTCTTACAGTAAGATTTATTAGAATTTCCCGTCTGACATGGCACAAATGGTAACATTTCCACTACCTTTCTTAGTTTCAGACTAGTAACTTTCCGAAAGAAGAAATTTTTTTTTCTATAGATAGTTACAGGTAAAGCAATAGTTGTCTAGCTATGACAACAGTATACAATTTAAGAACCTATTCTCTCTGTATTTTGGAATCACGGAACGTATTAAATTTGTTGGCCAAATTAAATATACAAGTTCCATTACTCCAAAGTGGCGGGTTCTGATCCCCCGTAGTAGATGCTGTAGTATATACAGTGTTTGAATGCATGCGGACATCTCCGATCATTGCTGACGGCCGCCAAAGCCTCACGAGTGTCGTAAAGCGAGCTGATGTGCCGCTGGAAGATAATGCCCCCCCCCTCACTTCTCCTGTCGAGCTACTACTCTCTTGCACGGTCGTCAACGTCACATGTGTGGTGGGATGTCTCCAGGCCATTGTAGGCCCGTTCTCTCCGCGCGTGTCCGCCGGTAAAGGCGGCGAAGAAGAAGGCTGCAGTTTGATCAGCGTGTCGTCAGGGACAATAGTCGAGCCGAGAGACGCCGTTGCCCGTCCTTTTGTGCGATATTCGGCGGCCGTCTTGGAGTTCTGCAGTGTTGTTAGTTCCGCAGTTCTTCTCTGCGTCCAAGGCCACCGCCTTCACTAGCCGACGTCGTTCCCACGTATCTCAGCCATCCAGTCACACATTATGCGCTCTCGACTCTCTAAGAAGTCAAGTGATATTGGTCAGCACTCAAGGTTCTTATCTAGGTAGGCTGAGTTGGTGTATGTGAGGCACAGAACCGATGTAGCGTTAAGAGTGACGTAGGTCGGCATGTGTAATGCAAACCCAGCAACTGGCGCGCAGAGCTTTACTATTGTTCATTTTCCTATGGGACTTTAAGCAATTACCGCATCATTTTATTTGCGATACTTATGGTTCAAATTCCAGCGTCTATTTCTATTATTGTGTTTTTAGAATCCCGTTAGAACTTTCCTAGGTACGTCAGTTTAAAAAAGCGGTTTTTAACCATTTAGAGAGTCTTCAGAGTCGTATTTCCAATAAGCGATTCTAATTTTTAAACTGATAGAAACATTGTTTGAAATGTGTTTTCTTTTCATAGATGCAATGTGTTTGTAGCGCAGATAGATAGGAACCTTAAGGGAGTTCGGGGGGGGGGGGATATCATAATTTTATATGTTTATAAAATAGGGCTAGTTTTGTAGAGAGTACATTTTCCTCTTACGAAAAATATTTACATCAGCCAATTTTTCCAAAAATTTGCATACTTTTACTTTACACAAAACTTTATAACCAGTAAATATTAAGGAATATAAATAATTACAACAAAACTACATGTAACGGTCGGCGACTTGAAGCATATAAAAACCAAATATAATTTTTTTTGTACTTAAAAAAGTACTAAAAGCAGCAAAAACTTAGTTTTAGAATTTTTTAAATGCATTAATTTTTTTTTGTTATAGGTTTTTACATGTTTCATATTTCAAGCAGTAGCATTGGGCATGTACTTATAATGTGAATTATTTCGTTTCACAATGTTAGTTTTTTTTTTGTTTAAAGTAAAAATATGCAAATTTTGACTTTCAGATGCCGTTATGGGAAAACTGACTACCTTACGTTTTTTTTTTTCCGTCAGAGGAAACTGCACTCCCAAGTAGCGTCTGTAAAACTAACATATTTTCATACAAATACATAATTGTAGTTTTCCCTCACTTTAACGCCCTTAAGAGCCGAAGAGCCGTATATACCAGGCGCTAGATGCCGTGCTTGAGGTACGGAAGCAGGCAGGCGATAAGATATAGATTGGACGGAGCGTCAACAACAATGTCGACCTTATGCGCGGGTCGCGAAAACGGTGAGCAGTTTTTTGATCGTTGGCTTCTTCCTATGTGAGTTTAAGCTGTGACACCATATATTTTATTCACGAAAAGAGTGCAGTAAACTCCAGCTCGTATTTCTGTATTTTTGTTTGACAATAACCGTCGGAATTTTTTACTTGACAGCAGTCTGAAAAAGCCGTTTTCAGCCATTTTAAGGTGCCCCGGCGCGATGTTTCTAAGAGTGATATCCAGAAAACCAAAATAAAGAAGCATTGTTTTAAATATTTTTTTCTTTTCGTGCATGAAATATCGAAGATATGTTTAGTAGTATTTCTATAAAAAAATCTTACTCCTAATACGCTGCAACAATTTTCATACGCCAGCTGTATAGGGCTCTTTAACATCTAGGTCTTTACCGCTGGTGAAGGGTGATATAAGGTGAGTATGTAACAAAGCCGGAGTGAAAGGGCGGGGGAAACGGCATGTCCCCGAGAAAAACCCGCCGACCAGCGACATCGTTCGGCATGATTCCAACATCACGGATCGCCTTGGTGGGAGGCGAATGGTCTGAACATTCGGCCACCGCGGCCTCTTTACGTATGGAAATGTTGGCGTAAACTCTTTTAGAAGGTATAGATAGGTACACGTACACACATAGGGCCTACCTAATATATATTCACGTACTTACATGCATCTGTGTGTGAAATGAAGTGGCATTTACCTATTTCAGGTGGCCCAAAACAATATGAAATTGTTAACCAACTGTAAGAAGGAAAAAATGAAGACCAAAGAGAATATAAAGGCAAAGAGTTCAAGAAGTCAACTAAAGGGGTGATTTTTTTATACAGGAAAAACGGCGTATTGTACGCGGGAAACGACAATTGCTGTGATGTACTCAGTGTAGAATAAAGTGAGTTTACGTCTCGTCGACGATGTATTTAGAGGGGCTGTACACACACCATTACACGAAGACAGGAACTAAGAATGCAATCGGCGTGGCCAGACTGAAGGAACCATGTCAGATAAAACCCTGAAGCGATTTCGGGAAACCATGGAAATCCGTAATCAACATGGCTGGAACCGGGAATCGAACCCGAATGCGAGTCCAAAGTGTTACCGTCATGACATCTCACTCAATGTCTACTTGGTGGTGTGTGTGTGTGCGCGCGCGCGTTTGTGCGTAAGTAATATGAATTCGCATATGCACAAGCAAAGCAGTGCTTGCCGAACGTCTGATGCACACTGGTGGATACATAGAAGAATTTTAGAATTTGAGGCAAGTGGTCGCTTGGCCGCGGAGTTAGACAGTTATTCATCGGAGGATTGGAAACGTGGGTTTTAGTAACCGGAAACATTTAGCCACCCAGGAGAGTCAATGTTTACACGAATTTTTAAGCGTAATAAAGTTGTCAATAACTTACCTTGTAATACGGAAGGTATGCTGTATTTATCTTTGTCTACATTAATTGGATAATGGAATTCTACACTAAACCCATGACATTTTACACGAATTTTGAAGAACAATACAATTTTAACCACTTATTAATAATTATAAATATGCTGTAACGTATTACTGGAAAATGAAATTCTGCATTAGTGTATGAACTTAACAGCGTGATTGCAGCAAACGTAGCCATCTTTATGAAATTTAATTTACAGTTTTGTTGAATGACTAGCAATATGGCGAACACACCATCTCATGGCTTCACGTAAGTCATGACATTTTACTTCCCGTATAATGCTGTTGTCGGTCTCATGTAACTCTTCCTTATTTTGTCATTTCTATTCTACCTGGCTTCTTGGAAAAGCGCAGTCTCCGCAAGCCTATGAACAGACACACTTCTCAGAAGTGAAGTGTCAAAATACGAAATACTTACATGACAGACTATAAAATCACAATACCCGGTGGGCTATTTGAAGTGGCTGTGGCATGCGACACTTCTAGGTTTCGAACGCGAAAAATTCGTTCACCTAGAGTCTTAGACGGTCGCCTTAAGGGCGTTTGCGTGACCAAAACGCATAAGATTATATAGTTATTTTTATATACGTTACTTCAGACTGCATTTTCCAGTCGTAAACATTTTTCACCTCTCATATTCTTCCCATTGCGGCATTTCAAAGTCAAAGTTCGCAAGTTAAGGGAACTTAGAAATAACAAAAACAACTTTACTTACTCGTATGGAATAATTTACACTGATAACTTATGTGCCATATGACAAAATATTAAGAAACAAACAATTGAATTCCTTTATATTTAAAAAAATCTGAATGTAATGAAAAGTTTCTCAATTTATATTATTTTTTAAAAAAATACAGAAAGGACTTTGTTGTGTGATTTTAAATATTTTAGCATATTGCCCAAAATATTCCATTCATTGTAAGTTATTTAATTCTAGTAAGTCTGTTGGTTTCTGTTATTTGCGTGTTCCCGTAACTTGCAAACTTTGACTTTGGCATGTTGCTTTGGGAATACTATGAGAGCTAAAATAATGTCACAATTGGAAGATGTTGCCAAAAGTGACGTTTATAAAACCAACACTATGTCGTGCAGATATAAAATTATGGATGAATGCCTTGGCTGTGGCTATGACAGCTCGACGGGGGTAGGGGCGGTGACCCGGTCAGATGGCCACCACGTGTTGCGAGGGGAACGGGATGAGGTGTGGGAGGCGCCTAGAGAAACTTCCGGTGCTCCAGGACAAACCATCTCGGTGTTACCTTACACGTTGTAGTCGGCCCACACGAGCCCATCATTCTCTGTGCCTTCCCGCCTAGCTGACACCCCTCGACCATCATCCCACATCATTAACACATCCCATACGATGGCCTAGGTAGGGCTTAAGAGCGAGTGATTGTCACCATCTTGAATTTTTGTATTTTGTGTCATAACTTTTCTTCTGGGTACATTTTTGGAACTTGAATCTAACCCCGGAATAGAATACATATTGATAGAATGTTAGACACCGTTCAAATATTTTTATCGTTACTGTTGTACATATCAAATTGCCGTTAGATAATTGAAATGGATATTTCAAGAAGGACCCAATAGCGGACAGCAATATTCTTCATTTTCCAGGACAAACATAAAGATGATTTTGTCCCAAAGTAGGGAAGAATTCACATTTGCTACTTTTAAATTCTCTTTCCAGTAACAACTTCACCAATGTGAATTTTACCATAGTTTGGAAATAAATGCCCCTTCATGCCTCTTCTGTTTTCTGCTGTTGGGCCCTTCTTCAATTATCCTTTTCAATTATTACTACTTTCTTAACTGCATTGCGATCTGTAACAACAGTAACGGGAAATTAAAAATTTTAAATGTAGGTGCCTAAAATTGTATCAACATGTATTTTATTCTGCAGTTAAGTTGAAGTTCCATGAATTTAGCCAGAAGAAAAATTATGACACAAAATACAAAAATTCAAGAGGATGACTATCACTCACTCTTAAGAGCCCTACATAGCAGGCGATATATGACGCATCTGAGGAACGGAAAAATAGTCTAGACTGGCTCGCGCGTCAACAATGGCATCGCCTTTATGCGCGAGGAGCAAAAACGGCGTGCAGAGTTTTGGTCGTTGGCTTTTTCTTACGGGACTTTCAGCGGTGACCCTACTTTTTTTTATCTAATTTTGTTTAACGATTCCAGTTTGTATTTTTTACGTGACAGCAGTCTGAAAAAGCCGTTTTTAGCCATTTTGAAAAGCCCTGAAACCACGTTTCTAAAGGTCCAAATACACGATGCCTAAAACGAAACAGATTTCATACCCATTTTCTGTTACCATAGAGAAAAGTGTGACTGAAACAGAGAATGGTGTGAAAACTGTTACGGTTTTGGGCATCGTGTACTTAGGCCCGGTTGCACAAAAATACTGTGATCCAAGATCCTATGGCGGTAGATCACAATTGATCTGGGATTTACCGTGACAAACGTTGCACAGACTAATTATGCAAGTTTTTGATCTGGGATTATGAGAACTGTGGTTCAGCGAATGTTACACATGACAACACTGTACAGCAGATTGGTGTTTAATGCCTATTGGTCAGAACAATTATGACATCATTACTTCTTAAGAATTATCTCATAATCTCATACAGATTCGGAAATTATGAGCGGTTAGGTTGGCTAGCATACCGGTGTTGAGTTTGTATAGGCGAATGGTGTATTTGTGGATAGAATTTGTACGTTTTGTGTTGAAGGCAAGGAAAATTTAAAAGATAAGTAATTTAGTGGAAGAAAGACTTCACATTCTCAAAAAAAAAAAAAAAAAACTGATGGTGTACACATCAAAAAAAGGAATGGGCGTGGGATGAGTTATCTTCCGCTTTTAATGCTGTCAACATTGTGAGGAGAACAGCGAAACAGTAACTGTACGTTTTGACAAACGAATTCTCAATAAAATCGTTTCATTAACTCATATCCGCGAACGCCCTAACCTAACTACCAACAATTCACATAAGGCGTAACACAATGTTTTTAGGAAATTATTTGTTAAGTTAACTTCTAATTTGCGATGCAAAGCTTTTTCATACTCATTACCTTTGCTAACTTACATAAATTATCTTCAAATCAATTCACATACATTTCGAAATTACAACAAATATGGCTACCATAAATTTGGTAATGGCTATGATCTTGGATCATTTATTGAACCAAGAAATATCGACAGTTCAGGATTATGTACAAAATGACTTGGATCAAGTGCTGATCTTGTTTTGTGCAACACTTTCGGACAATAATCATAGATAATATTGCCAATGATCTTAGATCGATATCTGAACTTCCTTTGAGTAACCGGACATGAGGGCCGAAGCACGATATCTAGAAATCGAAAATGGAGAAGCATATTTGTAATTGCGTTTTCTTTCCGCATATAAAGATAACGTTTAGTAGTAGTTTAAAAATCGTCCACCTCACACGCTGCAACGCAGTTAACGTGCCAACTGCAGAGGACTCTTAATCTTAATATTCGGGTTTAATCCGCAATATTAAATTAATTTTTGTTTTTTTTTTTTGTTTTTGTGAAAATGTGAGGGGAAAATGTCGTATTTGCCTTGCTCTACCGTACATATTGTAGTTGAACTTTTAACACGCATTAAATCTGGAATCACACAAATTAAGAATATTAAAAAAATTGCTTGACTGATTGTTTCCTAAATACACATTTAATTTCAACTGTCATGCTTCAACTGCACCACAAGGTACGTAAAATTTGCGGCTTAGTAGCAAATTGAAATTTTTTCTTCTCAGAGTTTCTTAAAAGCGAAATATTCAGATCATTAAATTTTGCAACTGAAACCGAGCTTTCATGATCATGGGTTCGAGTTTCTCGATTTTCGAGACGTATCGAAGTCTTGTTGCAGAATATTTAAGAAAGTTTAGTAACGTAAAAGAAACACAGTTATCTTTAATATTTGATGACAAAATTAAACGGTCGCAAATTAATGTATCATAGAAGTCAGCTATTGGAGAGAAGTAGGCCTATGTACGTAATTATAGGGAATTGAACCTAGATGCTAGGGTAAGTTTTAAGTGCGTGTTATGTTATTATTAACACCCATAACACTTCATTCCAACTACCTCGCCATTCAAATGACTTGAAACGTACAAAAAATAAGCTTTATTATTCTTGACTATTCCATATATGCCCTTCTACAAATGCACAAAAAGAAAAAAAAACTCAGACAAGGACGAAATGTCAATGTTACAAACAATGCTCATTAAAAACATTGCTTCGAATCCCTCCAACATTGGTAAAAAAACGGCCTTTTCAGACAGCAGTACTTAAAAATTAACTAACCGGATGTGTGTTAGACTCTGATACAAATGTGCACTGAACTTTGCTACAAACTTCCCACCAACAGAATTATATGTTCACTGCTTTAAGTCCCGGAGAAAAAACTGATTGGCGGGAATCTTGCACACTTGTTCAGCGCTTGGCCCCTTGTGACGAATCGGCATTTTATACGCGCTTCAACGTCGCCCTTATAGCTACGTCGCTACTTGAGCGACAAGCGCGACGCTAGTATACGAAAGTCACTGGAGTGGCCTGGAAGCTTTTTACAAGAAACTCAAAACGGTGCATCTATCATTTAATTAGACGTCACTCTTCAGTAAATTAAAACGCATAGGCATTCTTCGTTTGTATCTTGATGTTAAATGTTGACATAAAACATTCTGAATCAAAAGTATTTTTTAAGTATGTCGGAAGATAACACCAGTCCATCATCGCCTTGAAAGTAGGCTATGACCTCTTCGTTGGCAAAAATATTTTTTAGTTCCGTACAAATCCCCTTTTAGTTAACACGGTGCAAATTGATTCCAGCACCAAATAAACGACCGCTGAAAGGCAACTTATTTGTTATTTTATATATGCGCCGAATTCTGTTGTCATTGCTTCTGGTAAGACCAGTACGCAGATACTGGACGTTTCAGATTTAACTGTATACAGTTTAATCATTTTAACTAATAATCGCTCAATAATACAAGCTAAAACTAACGACAACGGTTTGAAGACCATTTTAACATCGAAGATTCCCGCGAGTTGCAACATTCTCCCTCTATTTGTAATCCTTGACGCAAAAAGAGGGGTGGTATAAGTTTCACGTGTCTGTGTATCTGTGTATATGTCTGTCTGTCTGTGGCATCGTAGTTCCTAAACGAATGGGCCGACTTTGATGAAGTGTTTTTTTTTTTGTTTGAAAGGTGACTTGATCGAGACTGTTCTTAGCTATGATTCAAGGAAATTTGTTCAGCCGTTTAAAAATCATCAGCAATTTTCTAGTTTTTTAGTAAATGTGAACAATTCTACTGGTCTGATCGATTTGAAACTTTGTATCCTATGAGTAGGTTTTTTGTTGAATTTTTAATTTAAGTCTTAACGTGTTAACTTGATAATTTCTTAAGTGTTGCAAATAATTAACGTTTGCTGTACTCAGATGTTATTTAACTGCTGGTGTGGTTGGGGGTCGTTGTTCACAACCGCGAACAATTGACAAAGTAGATCTGTCGTGACGTCTACAATTTACATAAACCGCATGGAAGATATACGTTACGTTCTGATCTCTTATTGTGTATAATCGTCCCGGACGATGGCGTGTGATGATGGGTATTCTAGGGAATCTCTCGTATCCCCCCTCTTCCTCGTCTTCTTATTCTGACGCTCCTTCATACTCACCTCCCACCCCCACCAGCACTGAGGACTTTACCTGAACATGTTCACCCAATTCCACTGTGTACACCAGCGATAATGTATTCCATTTCCGTCCAGTGTGTTCAAGTATTTGGTCACAGATATCGAAAGGTTTAGTTGATGGCTATATGGAATATTGACTACGGCCATGCAGGTAAGCAAGAGACAAAGATGGATCAGCACCGTAGCATTCAGCCTCAGTTCTTGAGCAAAGAAATACAACGACAGTAAGGGCACTATTAGAGACTCACTTATGCACTCTTGATCGCGTAAGCAGCTCTATTGCGATGGGTCTAGCGTAACTAATACTTGGGACACCCGGGATTCAGGATGAAAACTGTCGCTTAGCTACGCGATGTAAGGGCTACTGTGGTGCGGTGTCCTTAAAACAAATAACAAAGATAAATTCATTTATTTATGGAATAAAATTGTATATTTCAAAAAGACACAAATTTAAATCACCAAATTTCCAACTGACAAAAAATATATGAATTCTCTGAACATCGAGAATAAGATTGAGAACAACAAAGTTGGTAACGCTACATTGAGATTAAGTTGGATAACAACCAAGTTGGTAACACTGGACGGTGGTTGTCAGCCCCCCCCCCCCTGCTTCCACTAGACAGCGCATGCTGTGACTCAGTACGAGGCTTGTTTGTAAACAATGGCGATGACTGCTCGCCATTCTGGAATGTCTGCTCAGGCTTCGCGCGAATCTCGCGCTGTCCGCCTTCCACAGACCGCTGACTGCTGATTGCGATTATCGTCCGCACGCTGCAGACGTCTGGTCAGAGTTTTGCAAACATTTCCTCGTAAAACCGCCAGGCAGCGGCGACGAGATGAAGTGGATGTGATTTGTCACGAGGTTATCGGTGAGGTTTCCTTCGGAGTTGCACAATGTCTCCCACTATTATCCGCTCTCTCTCTCTCTCTCTCTCTCTCTCTCTCTCTCTCTCTCTCTCTCTCAGAGTTCTTTGTTGTCGCTTGCCTTTGCAATGGAATATGAATATTTAGCGCTAAGCTATAGATGATTTACGGATGAAATTGTTTACCCATCGTTTATTTGTATTTTTTAATGTTTCGTTAGCATAAATGTTGGTAGTTTATGATTGCACCATGAAATATTACTCAAAATAACACAAGACTACATTTATTAAAAAGTAAGAAATTACCTTCTCAGCTACCACGGCCCATGTCAAAGGAAAGTAAATAGAAGAATCAGAAATTCACTAGAAGGTCTGGTCACAGAGTATTTAGGAATACAGAAGTGTAATAACCAGTAGAACGGCAAACTCAAACACACACGCCAGCAAAATATCTTCGCTGGCCAATAACATGTCGGAAACGCCTACCGCCAATCAGCGTAAGGCTACCCTACTAGCCTGCAGCCAGGCCAATAGGAAACCTTCTGTTACATGCAGGAACCACAGACACGCGGCTGGTATCGACAGCTTCGTGTAGCGGCTAAGTATTCCCTAACATATAGTCCTCCGCATCATTATCTTGTGATTTAGTACTTAGTATGCGGCCTGGGCCCACAATTTTTTTCTGCACCTGATATTATTAGACGACGATTAGATAACATATTTTAAATGTTTGCAAACGAATAACAAACTTTCACTAGTGGGCTACTAGGGGTCTCATTGGCACGTTCAACTGTGAACGAACGAATTACAAAATAATAGAACGACGGAAATGTATGCAGATGTTACACTGTATAGGCGGTTCGGAATAAAGTGAGCACTCATAAAAGCCCTGCTTAAGTTCTATTTTCACAAAATTCGAATCTTTGCACGCGTTACGACTAACGACGGGACATGCACAACCTCTCTGGACACGTCACTTTGTGTTTGCGCGTGTGAGATAAATTGTGCAGTCGGTAGTAATCGATACAGTTTCATAAAAAAAAGTTTATTAAGAGAGCGTGATACATAATTCAACGCTAAAAGTAGTAATCTATAACTGTAGGTTTCTTGAAGCCAATTTGCGAAAATTAAACAATAACAATCTTAGACAGTAGTTTTAGCCAACGTTTTAAACAAAATTGTTTCCAGTGTTACGAACTTCTGAGGCACAATCTCTGACGCCGGAACCTCGTGCATTTAACTGCGGCACAAGAGATCACGCGTAACGAATTAATAATTCTGGATAAATATTTACTCATAAAGTTGGCAAATACCATTATCTAGGATTGTCATTGATTATTTTATCCATATTGGCTTCGAAAAAAGCGTAGACATCATTTGACGTTTTCAGCGTCTGTTCATCTACCACGCACTCTAAATTACATAAAATTCAGTTATGTCCATTTGGGTTGATTTTGTTTCAGAATTGTTGTATTTAAATAAGAACCTACACGGAACTATATTAGTTAATTTCGCTGCCAACCATACGAGCAGTAAGGGAACTACTGTCAATGTTGAATTATATGCGGTAACAGCTAGTTATATTTTTCAAAAGTTAAATTTTTAGTGCTCACTTTATCCCGAACGACCTATAACATAGCAGATTAGTCAACTTTCCCAGCGCTTAGTCACGCTACACTTTTTATGTTGTTGGTGAAGTTCTACACACATGCAAATACCATTAATAACAAGAACTTCGTTAGGAAGATGAGTCTAGCGGTGGAATTTAGGGGGGGGGGGGACGCAGTTTGATCTGAGGATGCGTAGTACTAACAAGCGTATCAGTAGGGACCCCTGTTTTCCGCGAAAAGAATTTTTCCCAAGTTTGTTTCAGTGCCTTACGTGCACATCTGCAATTCTGCTTCATGGTTATAGAAAGCGTACCTATGTTAAGAGCCGTATCTTATTTGACTGAGCCAATCACAATAACGTTCCTGCAACACCATACGTCTGTGATATGCCGGTAAAATCCCAACGCTCGGTGATGTAAAATATCTCATTACTGAAAACGAAGCAGAAGTACAGATGTGCACGTGGCACTGAAACAAACTGGGGCAAAATTCATTTCGCGAAAAACATGGATCTCTACTAATTAGTAGAAACCTGAATAATTCACGGCTTCACTGACTTGTAAGCTAGCCTCTAAGAATATCTGTGTACATGAGAAGACAGTAGCTACTCATTGGCTGCTTTCTGATGGAATGATTCAACAAGATTGG
Organism: Medauroidea extradentata; assembly: GCA_003012365.1. Classification (NCBI taxonomy): domain Eukaryota; kingdom Metazoa; phylum Arthropoda; class Insecta; order Phasmatodea; family Phasmatidae; genus Medauroidea; species Medauroidea extradentata. The sequence continues at coordinate 13,662 of PNEQ01072470.1, forward strand.
GTCTACATCTCATTGTTATTATTGTCTGCGTGTCCTCCAGGAGGTGTCAAATAAGTCAAGGGCTGATTACGTATGTGTTACAACATACAGTTGTTTGAATTCTAGCTTATGCCCGAAAGAAAACGCGAAATTTTCAGGTCTATATTAATTAGTAGGGATTTGCAAATGTCGGGTTGTTATTTGGCAGCATGCTATAATTAGACATGATGGTATCTCGTGAAAATGTTTTGGGCCAAAATACCTATGAAAACACTGCAGTTTCTTGCAACACATATGGTTGGATGATGTACGTCAGACACAACGTAGCTGTCTGCAGACCAACAACAGGCATAAAATATTACAATACCGGGAGTCTTATTGGTTCATTAAAATAGGACAACAGCTCTACGTAAACCTGCTGTAACGTGCAGGAGCCAAACACACACGGGCTGGTATCAACAGTCTCGGACAGCCAATAAGCAGTGAAGTTCACCCTATCAAATGAGCTGCCACGTCACCTCACGTCTGTATTCCTATTTAATATGTGACTCAGGTCCTTGTACTTTTTTGAATCACATCACATTCATAGTTGTCATTTTACAGTTAACTTTATGCATCATTGGCCGGGACTCCTGATTTTCGCGAAAATATTTCTTCACCAACTTGTTTCAATGTCTCGGTTCCATCTACACAGTAAAAAAAAAATGTATACATTTACAAGGAAAATCTTGTAAACTAATATCAGAAAGTAATGTCAGGTAATGAAAGTAAGATGTCAGAATCCTTTTAAAGTGGTTACAAATATCGTAAACACCTTTGCGAACTAGTAAAATAAACGTTAATGAGCAAATTTTTCGATTTGAAACAAAAAAACCTAGGATACCTGACAAATTTTACAAAACATTTCGTTGATTTTACAAAAAAAAAAAAAAAAAAATGGGAAACTAGTTTCCAAAAAAATTTTTTGTAACATTACAAAAAAGTGTTGTAAACTTAACCAGATATTAGCTGTAAGTATATAAAATATGTTTGTACATTTACAGAAATGTTGGTAAATATACAGGTTTTTTTGTAAATTTTACAAAAAGACTTTGTAGCGTTGCAAAAACTTTTTTGGAAACTGATTTCCAGTAAACATTTCTGTAAAAGTACAAATTTTTTTTACTGTGTATGTGTAGAGTGTCTTTGTATAAAGACGTTTCTCATTTGACCCTACCAATCAGGATAATGTTACTACGAAAAACACACTATAGATTACGTATGTTAACACATTTTGCTGAAACACATGTTCATATATGTTAACGTAGTTTGTATACATTGAATGATTTTCTCTAATGCAAATAGATTAATATGTACTATAACTAGCAGTATAACATCGGTTAAAAAAAATAACATTCGTAAGTTTTGCCAAAGCTTGCTGTCATTTAATAATGCGAAATTTGCACGTCCCTACTGATTAGTAAAGGCACGGGTATGTCATGTATTACTCTGGCAACAGCCTAGACTTCCCAGAGCTATACACACACTGGCCAAAGTCAAATCTTTATTGGCTTCTAACGTAACACGTGTTACCGCCACTGGCTTGCAGTCGTCAACGATGTGTTAAAACAGGCACCGTCTAATCACAGGAGGAGTAGTGAAGTATTCATTATTGGCATTCAACCTGACCTAGAATCAATACGCGAAATAATCGTGCCTCTACTAATTAGTACACACCAGAATAATTCACTGATTCACTGACCTACAGGCTAGCCTCGAGTAGACATCTTCTTATCGACTACAAGCTACAGTGATGCCAGGTCGGGCCTAAATTTAGATGCTTGACTTTTATTGGCTCAGCGTCCTTCGAGACGTGTCAAATAAGGTGCTAGAGCCAATTACAAAAGTTCCAAACGTTCACAGTTTCAGTCCTAGTTTGCGCTCACAGGAAAACCGAGAATTTTTCTAGCCTCAACTAATAATTAGAGATGATGGTATATCGCGAAAATGTTTTGTGCCAACATAGCCTTGAAAACACTGACACAGCGTAGCTGTCTATAGACCAATAACGTGCATCAAATATTAAAATAGCGGTATTCTTATTGGCTTAGTCAAATAGGGCAGTAGCTTCGCGTACAAGGAAAAGCCAGTAATCTTTTGATAAGCTGAACGTACGTTAAAGCCTAGCAAATAGTCAAGTTTTCCCGCGATAAACCATCATCTCTACTAATAATTTGGGCTACGAACTTTTCTCGAAACGAATTTTGCTTCAGTTTGTTTCAGTGCCTTACGTGAACATCTGCAGTTCTGCTTCAATGTCAATTATAGTATGTTTTAAACTCTCACATGTCTTGGGATTCTACCCACAGATATACACGACGTTTCTTTCTGTCTAGGCACGAACATTTCACATAATAGTTAGCGATGATGGTTACAGACACTGGAAAATCGCGGAAATGTTTAAGATAGTCTCCAATAAACTGTAGTATATTAACCGTGACACGTGTGAACAGTTTTGTGACAAATCACACACGCTGTGTGTCCAAGCTGTGCAGTTCTAACTGGACCTGTTGTAGAGAGAAAAAATGCTACAAATAAACGATAGCCAACGTTGATACGAAACATTCAGTGTTATATACAGCATGGTGGAGCGTAGCAAATAGTCAACTATTCCCGCGATTTTCCAGTGTCTCTAATGATGGTGTATCGCGAAAATGTTTTGGGCCAACATACTAATGAAAACGCTGTAGTTTCTTCAAACATACATGATTGGGTAATGTACGTCAGACACAACATAGCTGTCTGCAGACCAACAACAGGCATCAAATATTACAATACCGGTATTCTTATTGGCTCAGTGAAATAGGGCAACAGCTCCACGTACAAACGAAAGCCAGTAATCTTCTGGTAAGCTGAATGTGTGTTGAAATACAGCAAACAGTAAATTTTTCCCGCGATAAACCATCATCAGTAATAATAGTTTTTTGAACGAGTTTGGGTCCAAAGCCGCTGACTCATTTGACACCACTTGGAGAACGCTTAGTCAACAATATACAAGCAACTGAATGCAAGCCTATTTATGTGTTGTTCAGCGCATTACAGAGCAGCCAATGAACTGATGCTATCTGCTTGAGCATACATACATATATATATATATATATATATATATACTTGGAGGCTAGCCTACAAGACAGTGAAGCCACGAATTACTTCATACTTCAGTCTCTGGTAATTTATCGTTATCCGTGGTGCAACACCTGTAGGCAAACTAAAACATGTTTCACTACGCAAGATACATGTACTTCTCATGTAAGGTGGTGACATTAAGTTATTTGATATGCGAGAATTTTTCATGCAAGATAAGAGTTAAAAATACTAGTACGAGCAAGGAAACAGAAAATGTCCTGTTTTTTTTTTTTTTTTTCGGTGCGAGGTCCTGCAACTCGCTCGAAAGGAAGGTTTCTATTGGTCGTTCTGCGCTGGTCACGTGACCAAACATGAACTGAACTTACAGATGGGAGTAAATCATACAACGAGAGAAATGTTTGAGTTAAACAAAATTTGCTTGGCGAAAGAAAAGAACTTTGTTATTTGTATTTTGTTGCACAAGTGTAATATTTTTCAGAACAACTGAATGTTTGCTTGACTGTGCCTAGCTTTTCGTTTCAAGAAATTAAATTTAAAAAGTGTTAAAGTAACGAGAATCCAACCCGGAACCTCTCGAACTGCGGATCACTTAGTAACATCCACTGCCAATATTGAACGTTGGTATTGCTTACATCCTTAGAGACATATCACATTTAAGCAGATATATTTAGCCAGTTTGATGTTGTTATGTTTCGACTTCTGTAAAAGTAAATGTTATATGAGAATTGTATGTACTTGAACGAAGCATTAGTAAATATATTTAGAAATATAGGTATAGTTATAACTGCCTCAGAAATAGAATGTTAACTCTCAAGGTGCGATTAGAAAATACGGCGGGCACAATCAGAAAGGTTTGAATGGCGAGACACATTGTGTGCTTCCAAACATATTTTCATATTTGCGTCAACCAAATATCTTGTTGCCAAGCGTAAGTACTTAACAAAATGAGGGTGTGCTGTTTTCGTGTTTTGTTCTGGTAGCAAAATGTTTTGTTAGCTAAAGTAAATATTTATTTCTTTATGCTCAAACAAATAGTTGAAAAAAATATTTCAGAGTATTTGAGCTATGTGTAAAGGAATTTGGCGAGTTATACAGCAGTTAATAACACGTTTTTTTATGTATAGCTGATGTTAGGAAGCATAAGTAGAGGTACGTAAATTTCGCAGATACATTCCAGGTCAGGTTGAACGCCAATTATGTATACTTTATTGTCATGTCTGTGACTTGCTGGCGGCTATTATAAAACGCATTTGACTATTGCAGGCCAGTAGTAAACAAGGAAATAATGCCTAGGGCTATCGCTTGCTTCCCGCTTGTAATGTTATAAGCCAATAGATAATCGATTGTAGCCAGTGCGTGTATAGGACTGACGAGTCTAAGCTGCTGCCAGATGAACCCGCGAAATTGACGCACCTCTAAGCATAAGGTATTCAGAAAATACTGCAACACAACACAACAGCCTGTTAGTGTTCGAGTGAAAACTAAGTATGATTATATATTTGCAAACTGACTAGTAAACCTCAACAACGACCATCAAACACTATCATGTAAACGGATAAATTATTGCGAGATAGGTGTGTGAAATGTTATTTAACCGAATTGTTTTGATATTTTACTACGTGAGATCGCATGAGAAATGTCGTACCCTGCGTCGATTTTACGCTGCTTATTGTTGTACCCCAAAAATAGGAAATAATAAAAGTAATAAAAACAGAAAGTAAATAAGCCATGCGACTGCAGCACGCATCAGGCGTGTGTGAATGTTGCATGAGGGCGAGGATCGGTTTAGCCGGTGGCAGACGGATGACCCTTAACGACAGGATCGCCGCTAGATGCGAGCCGAGGTCCGTCCCGCCCCGTCATCTATTTCCAATCGCTTCACCCCCGCCCCTTCCACTGCTACTCTGCAAACATACCACAACACCGACACATCGCGTCACGAGGAGAGAATATCTGAGCATACAGAGGCGCAACGATCACCTCTTATCCACCCCCTTATTTACCTTCCCCTGTTACACCAGCACGCTAAGAATAACGATACAGCAAATACATTATAAAACGATAACGTTCATATTACGCATTCATTTCTGACGTGGACTTACCAGAACGGAGGAAGAAAGCAATTCGTCTCGTTCATCAAAATGTTTGGTATGTCGCCGTTGCGTTGGGAGACTGACTGCTGTATACACGATATAAAAAGTTTTACGGCGCCTGCTTACCTGGATGTTGAGCAGCTGTGCAGTACGATTAAAAATCAACGTTTTGCGGCGAAACTATTACTGTCGTTCCCAGTCAGCATATCTTCCAAACGAATTGCAAAACTTCGTGCGAGTTAGAATAACATATTTTTACTTTTTTACCATAATCAACCAAATTATCGTGTTTGTAATTTTGACCGAGCGTGGAAGGTCGAAGGCACTTGCTTTCAGGAGGACCGGTTTTCAATCCCCGGCTCAAGCCATCCTGATTTCGGTTTCCCGTAGTTTCCCAAATCGTTCGAGGTGAATTACAAAATGGTTCCTCAACTTAGGTCAAGGCCAAGTACTGTTCTTGTTCGTGTTATTGCATAAAGGCATGTGTAATGACTTCACAGTCAACGAGACGTAAAGATTACAGTAGTAAAAAAATTTTAACTTTGGACGTAGACAAGAAGGTCGAACATTCTGACCGTAAGTCAAACACCTTTGAACAGTTTTATCAATGAACTAGCTTGCCGGCTAGGGCTTTGCCCGCGTGAAATTATGTAATGTAAACAGTAACTGTGGATACAATATGTGATGAAGGCATTTAACAGCTAGCATACTCAATAACAGTGAACTATAAATTGTCTTAGCTCAGTGTAAAGAGCGCGCGCAATATGCTCACATGATGTCATATTAATTCCCATCGCAAAGTCTTGCACGGGATACGAACGCGTAACCCCACCCCTTCCACACCACAAACTTTATACAATACCTGAGTGAATGTTAAAGGCAGGCCATGATAATTCTTTCGTATGTACAGGCTACAGTCCAAAGGGGTTTTATTTATGAGTAGGTTGGCAAAAAGAAAAAAACTGTTGAATTATTTCTCCATGAGCATTCTCTTTTTTCAGGAGACTGTGACATTTTACTGCTTTTCACATCCTTAATTTTCGAATTTCATAAAATCCTGAATTTAATTTGTAGGTATTTACATAAGCGTCATTCTTATTAAAAAAATCATCTTCCTTATCTAAACGGGTATTAGCGGTACAGACAATTTTTTGAAAACATATTATATTTATTTTAACAGCTTTAAAGGAAGGTTTTCGAAAAATCCTGAATTTTTTAATTTTTTTTATATTAACGTAAGATTTATTTTAAACCAAAAACCATTACAATATTTGCACTGGTTTAGGAGATAAGTGGGATTGTTTTCTTAAGAGCTTTCAAGGACTAATTTCGAAAAATTCTAAAAGTTTCTTTTTAGATATTTACTGAAGCATCATTTTAAAGAAAAAAATCTCCTCATTATCTGAAATGGTTTAGGAGAAATCACGGATTAATGAAAAAACAAATTTTACGGCTTTTCACCCCCTTAATTTTCGAATTTCGCAAAATCGAAAAATTCGCCAATATGCATTTATTTAGCAATATTATGAAGTTAAAAAAATTATGATAGCTTTCCCGGTTAATGAGATATCAGGGATTCTTTGAAAACACTTTTAACCCCTTTAACTATCGGATTTCGAAAAAAAAAATCCATTAAAAGTGTGTGCCTACGGGCCAAGTAGAAGCTTCCCTAAAAATTCATTCCAGCGGTTTGGGCTGTGCGTTTATGAGTGAGTGAGTGAGTGAGTGAGTGAGTGTGTCGGGATACTTAATTTTATATATTAAGGTTTCCAAGACGATTTTAAGTAACAGTTTTCACCTTAACAATGAAACAGAAAAGTGAAAGTGAAAGATTTTGGTCAGCACTTAACATCGAGGTCTGCAGCGCTGGTGAAGGGTGACATGAGGTGAGAATGAAGCGGCGCCGGAATGAAAAATCGTGAGAAACTGGAGATCCCCGAGAAAACCCGTCGACCAACGGCATCGTCCGGCACGATTCCCACATGCGAAAATCCTAGAACCGAGCCGCCTTGGTGGGAGGCGAGACGTCAGACCCCCGACCACCGCTGCCCCAACAATGAAACAGGTTGGAATTTAAAAATATATAACCTATATAACAATAAATAATTTAACATGTAATGCTCAAGTATTTTTGTAATTGTTTGCGGAGAGGGGGGTTGTAATGTTGTAATCCAAAATAGTTAACAGTTCGTTTTCGAAAAACACTTTTTTAAGTTTAAAAATATGCTTACTTGCTCTTCAATTTGTGCCACATTTCGGAGGGCTACGTACGACATATTACATATCCATAGGCCTACTATAATTACGTACGTCTACACTCGCTCGCTTAGTAGGATAGGAGTTTATGACAGTTTCACCGATGACAATCGTAAACTCACAGTAAATATATGTTCGGAATGATGTACTCTTCCTACCTCACACCTTGGATCATGAATAGTCGCGCCCAGTAAAATACGACCACACCCGCCATACAGAATACAAATAAGGGCATTGTCTAACAACATTAATTTTCCTGCCGGTTACCTCGCAACACACCGAGCTCAACTTTTATTAATAACTCAAAAAGTAAAGATTTTCGGACTTATGATTATGTGGACATTTTTCTTGTTTTGGTGTAAGGAACTCGTCTTCTATGTTTGTAGAAGTATTTGTTCTGTACGCAAGTTTGGTGGTCAAGCAGATGGCACTCTTAACATCGAGGTCATGAGCATTCGTGAGGATGATATGAAATCAGAATGGAGCAGCCGTGGAATGCACGGGGAGGGATTGTTTCAAAATAAAATATCGTCAGCCAGTAGCAATGTCCACCATGCTATCGATATGTGAAAATCGTATAATGATCCCGCCAACGAAGTGCCCTTGTATTTCAATCTAAAAAAAAAAACTTACTAGCAAAACAGTTACCGTGGCTATGGTATCGACATTTTATAACGAAACACTTTCTCAATAAGCGGCGCACGTTGTGAAACTTAGCGATCCTCTTTTTTTTAAATACTTTTCCGGCAGAGATATATTTCGAAATACTGCAACAACAGCCGTCAGCACGCGAATCACGTTCGCTCCGTAGCGAAGCTAACGGTACGGATAGATAACAAATGATAATTACTGTTGTAATGGCATGAACCAGCGTCAAAGAGACGTCCGCCTGTGTGCATGCATTGCGTATTGAAATAATTGCGCTAGAACATATTGATATATTTCCTATATAATATTTTACCTTGAATATTTTATTTAAACAATAAATACTTTGAAGTAATTGTAATCTCTGAGTTATCCTGTTCAACCTGCGCTGTATTATTTGTGTTACAGAATACATGTTGGAAACTTGGTAACATTTTAAAACACTACAAAAATAATAATATTGTAAAATACAAGAAGTATACGTGGAAACATAGAAATAGAGCAGAACAACTTTTACTTACAAAGAACGTCTGTATATTTCCAACTAATTTTCTGCCTACTCTCCGAAGAAAAAAAGTAGGCATATGATATCACATTCCTGTCTCTGGTTGAGAGTGTGTGTCCTTAAGTACTTTTGAGTGAGTGAGTGATTTTGGTCAGCGCTTAACATCGAGGTCTTCAACGCTGGTGAGGGGTGATATGAGGTGCGTATGGAGCGGCGTCGGAATGAAAGGGCGGGGGAAACGGGAGATCCCCAAGAAAACCCGCCGACCAACGGCATCGTCCAGCACGATTGAATCCGAGAACCGACCCCGCCGGGAATCGAACCCGAACCGCATTGGCGTGCTAAATACTTTTCAACCAATGAAACTTGGCTCACGCGTAGTGTAGTAATCTGACCTCACTTTTGTGTACTTTTTTCATTACGTATTAATATTTTCAAAGTTATGTCCACTGAATCATTTTTGTTTCCATGCGATATTTGAGAAACCATTTTTTGTTCAGACATTTATCGAACTTGGTACACATACAGTATTAGCACGGTGACTTGACTATCATGTTTTTTGTCCATGATGTGTGAAGATTGAAAAATTTCGGCAAGGTTTTTATTTTTTCCTAATATGACGTATAGAATATGTGTGTATAATATATAAGTTATAGGCTATATAATTTCATCAAACTTTGTTCACATACGTCATAAAGTGACTTAGGCCTATATTTTATGTATTTTGTTCATGTCGTATTTATATTTTTACAATGGTGGTCATTTGAATGTTTTAAATGACGTCCGTTTCTATTTTCTTCCTTGTTAAACATATATGAAGAAATATTTGTCTAAATTTAATCTAACCTTGTAAACATATACTACTTCACACGGTAACTTAAATGTTGTGTTATTTGTTCATACCATGTTCCATTGCATCATGCAACTTGAATATTTCTTAATCGTATGAAATACCTTCTTTTCCCCCAGAAAACTAAGCAACTTGTGCTACGTTATTTTTACCGGTCGTTTCACCTATCCTCGCAATCTCAAAAATTGTCGATACATATCAATATTTAAAAAATTTACTTGAACTGAAGTTCAAACATGTCCCGATAGCATATAAAGAGAAGACACGAGCAAAGTCTAGAAATATCATTTTAACATAGTGGTAATATATTTCTAATTGAATAATACCTGTATGTCTAACATATTGGAGTCTGTAGGTAATGAATATAATGAATAACAGGATTCGTTCCACGTGCGTAAACCAAATAATTGATTTGCAGAGGGTGAGCCAAACTGCACGGTTGGCAGTGAATTGTGTACAATACTCGTCGGTTTGTTTGATGAAGTGCGCAATCGCAGTAATTGTCAGCAATAAAAATTAAATGGAACTTTTGTTTCTTTTGTAGTGTGTCATAAATATTCAACGTCGCAACGTTAGCTGAAACATCATGTGTTTACGTTTTCGTTTATTCTTCTCTGTAGGAGCCATTTCTGTATTTACACGTTTCATTGTTCTGCTGTGCAACATGTGACACTTGTTATGTGTGAATGTGTGTGTATGTGAGAGAAATGTAGTTTATGCAAGAAACAAGGAGGAGATAAATAAGCGACAATGTTACATAAATATGCAAAATTCACTCTAGAAAATTTCGTTTAGACAGCACAAAGTGGCGCATTGTATGAGTAGGCTTCCTCGTAGCTAAAGTTAACTACTTTTTCGCAGTGGAAACAAATTCTGTTTTAAATGAAATTATTTATAGTAGTTTTAAGAAATGGTATCTCAACAAATTATAACTGTAATATTTACAATTTGTCTATGTTTTTATACCATTTATTGCACATTTTAGAAATTGTCTGTAGTGTTAAACTAACTATTTTTTTGGCAAAAAATTTAATTGTGTAAAAATTAAAAAAAAAATACGTAAAATTTTGTAGCAGAGTGCCGAAATCGAATTTTGTTTTCCTATATTTTCTATTGTAGTGAACATTTTCAATTCTTCTTACATGTATTATAATAACGATTAGCCAATTTAAATATTTAGGTACATGTTTTCTCACGGTAACTGGGCAAAAATATTTTACACATTCGCCCATAGAACACAATTATATTACAGGATGGTGCCAGCTCAGTCAATAATTTCTGTAAATAACTGCATTCGAGCACACTTGCGTACTCACATTCTCTGTTGACATGTATGTCCAGGTGTAATAACGATGAATCAGGTTGCATAATATTACAATTTTGAAGTATATCTAATCAACTATGAAGTTCTGAAAAAAATATCACAATCATATATTATTCTGCACGTAGCGGACCTCAGTGGCGAAGTCAGCTAGAACGCCATATCACTCTTATTCGAATCCAGGATAAGACATGCTAATGTCTACGTTTTTTGCTGTCGTTTGATGGTGTGTACTGTTTACGTGATGGGCCATGCCTATAGATGGTGAAATTTCGCGAATTCAATTACCTGCATGTTATAATCAAATATCCTATGCATACTCAAGCCCTGTCTATTCGTTCATTGACTGCTTTTCCACTGAGTAGCAGCTAGTGGACAAATGGCCGGGTCTTGAGTATGCATAGGATATTTGGTTCTAACATGCAGGCCACAAAATTCACGAAATTTTCCTGTCAATACTCATTTCTCGTTTCAATTTATATATTTTATGTAGCATATTTGAGCACAGACTGATAACCACGCTACTTACACAAATGTGCCTACTTCCTCTGTACATTGCCACAAATATTAATTGGTTAACTATGGATGTTAGTCTGTTTTTTTTTTCTTCAATGACATACGCTTAGGGACAGGGAATTTTCGCGAAATTGTTTCAGAGACTTTTGTGTACGTCAGCAGCTGTGCTCCATGGTTTTTGGCAATGTTTGTATGTGTTGAGAGTCTATCTTTGAACTGAGCCAATCGGAGCAAGATTACCGTAGAACCACACGTCTCTTATTTTCGGCTAGAACCCCAAGACGTTGATGGTTAAATCATGCAGTTACTAGCCAAGAAGCCGTCTTGTAGGTATGCATTTAAGACATTGAACCAAGTTGGTACTATAATCATTACGCGAAAATTTTTCGATCACTAAACATGCTTCATTCATATTTATCTACCCCAACCTAGTGTATTCTGTCCGAGTACAAGATGTATAACTATAAACAACGTACACTGAAAGGAAAATTTTGTAGAAAGTCTTCCCTGCAAAATTTAGTTTATGGTCACCGCAAAATAATTTTGTTGTGGTCATACTATTTTAGTGGCGTCAACAAAATATTTGTATGATGACCATAAAATAAATTTTGCTGGGTAAATACCCACAGAATATTTGTACCTGCCACAATATATTACTTATCCGTATACCTACCTACAGCAACACACTTAAATCCCACTACAAGTCTTCGATAGCATTTTGACATGTTTCTATAATAATTTGGAACGAATAAACTTCTGTACATTCCGTTTACTACATTACATTTTCGATTGTTGTATTGTAGCAAATACCTTGCAGTTATAACTAATCTGATCATATTCGTAGTGGCCTAATGAGGATTGTAATTAACCTATGACACTGGAGTTTGGTGTACTAGGTAACGAGGGATTGTGAACGTTAGTTGTGCAACGAAAACATTTGTTACAATTCCCACCATCAGGCCAAGACACTGTATAAACAATAAACGTGTGGAAATCGTTCAGAATATACTGTGCAGTAAATGAGCTCGGCAGGGAAGGTGGAATAAACCCCAAGAGAATATGTAACGGTAGCAAGTTTATTGTCGCATCAACTGATTGTTACAAACTGATTTCAATATAATATCTTCACCGGATACATCAAGTTGAGCACACTACCAAACTACACTACCAATACCTTCCGTCGCCACAGTACACCACCACAGTCTTGAAAAAGTATGAAATATTTTACAAAAATATTTCTGCTGAATTTATAACAGATGGTTTTACCATTTCTTAAAATCTAAATAAAATGTTCTGCTTCCGACAAGGGTACTTTGCAGTGGTTGATATTGAAACCAAATATATATTTGCCAAAATGTTAGTTATGGTGTTGCAAAGAAAGCGTTTTATTCTGCGGCAAAAATTGAAAAGATTTTATTAAATATTTTAAAAATATTTTTCTCTCTCTTAATTCGCTAACGCGTTTCCTTGTTACATTATCTACCAAATATCGCTGTTAAAAGCTCACATTCTACGCCAGGTAACTGAGAACACAGTCACTTTAATTACAACCAACTGTTAGTACTGGCAGTTAAATCTGTTCTCTGTTCATATTTCAGCAGAATTTTACAATATTCTTTCTTCAGTCTAGTAGGTTAAACTCTGTTTCGTTTGCCACCAGTAATTTTATGACAATTCGAAAAACGAAAATTTAATACGTATTCTACTAATTTGATGAAATCAGGGGCTTAGATTTATAGTGATGTAAGTCAGTTAAAATAGCTTTCTCGGAAACAATTCTTTTTGTAATAACATGCAAAATGCAGTACATTCTTGCAATACTCAAATGGAATGCAGACATTCAGTTAAGAGTGAAAAACTTTTTAACAGAGTATTCTTTTGGAAAATGTACATAATATGAATAAAAACGACACAAGTAAATAATTGCGATTTACACCACTATGAATCTAAGCCCCACGCAATGAGAGTCGACATTTGTCGTTTTAAAATGGCCATGACATGCAATGTTGACTCAGACTGTGTCTGACGTTATCTGATGTAAAAATTTGGTTCTCTCAGAATTGACAAGATTTACATACTTCACAGAATAATAATATTTTGTACTCGAAGTTTAAAATTACCAAGTTATTTTTCCGTGAACACAAAACAATTTTGTAATTAGAGTTGGTCACAGCAAATATTTAACTGTGTGAATAACAGCACTCTGTTAGAAAAAAATTTCCGTGAAATTACGGAAAAGTACAGGCATAAGATTATTCATAAATCTTCGTAAAATAACGGACACTCAGATATGCTTGGTAACGCAATCCTCAGTAAAAACTATGGACTAATTCGCCTTCCTCACAAAAATTGAATTTCTGTAAATTACTGGCACTGTATTTTCCTGAAATACGAAATGCTCTTATTTGCCATGTTTTCTCGAGATATGGACGTGCCATTTAGTCACCTGAAAAATTTCTTGAATTTGCCGGGATTCTAATCCACGACGTAAATAAACACTCTAACCATTGTACATATGTGGACAATACAGTCAGAGAGCGACTTCCATGCAGTGGTAAGACACCAACCTTATAAGAGACATCCTGATTTTACAGAACGTCATTAGTGTCATTTTGAGAAACAGGTCTTACTCTATATAGATAAATAACTTTAAAGGTGCATACCCGCTGGCACGAAACGCTGAGAAGAGGTGCGATTTTTTTTTTCAGCTGTGATAAATTCTATGTAGTGACATGTATGGCCGTCCACTGCAGGATAGGTGAAGCGAGGAGAATATAAGATGTGTGTGGCCTCCTCGGAACACTTCAGTCACTGTACTGGGCTGTTCTGCTCTTTGCCCGTTTGCGATGCGAGTCCTTGGCTGAATTGCTCGTCGCTCAGCACCTCTTCTCTTCCCAGCAAAGTGTGGACAACCAGGAAGCAGCACTTTTCTTCTATTATTTTAGCTTGTCATGTCTTCTCTTCGTTTCGCACCAGTGTGCATGCACATTAACTCTAGGTGTTATAGTGATCATTAATACCAGCATTTTTTTAAAGAAACACAATAAAATATGCTTTAAAATTGCAGAAACCAATTTCCATGAATTTATGGAACGTTACGGACAAACATCCGTAAATTGGCAACACAGACAAACCTCCGCAAACAAAAAATCGCGGAAGCCGCTTCCGTATAGTTACAGTACTTTTCTGTAAATATTTCCGCGAATATTCGGACATTTTTAACAGTGCAAAACGTTTTGTAGCTGTTACATTATTTATTTTTCTGCGTGACGTAATACATAGAGTATGGCTAGAGACACTGGAAAATCGCGGGAACAGTTGACTGTTTGCTAGGATCCAACGTGATGTATATAGGCCCTAACACTAAATGTTTTGTATCAACGTTGGCTATCGTTTATTTGTAGCATTTTTTCTCTCTACAACAGGCCCAGTTGGAACTGCACAGCTTGGACATACAGCGTGTGTGATTTGTCCCAAAACTGTTCACACGTGTCACGGTTAATATAATACGGTTTATTGGAGACTATTTTAAACATTTTCGCGATTTTCCAGTGTCTCTAACAATACTGTTACATATCGGAAATGAAAATAACCGTGTTGTTATAAGCAGAAGATGATAGCACTATGATATACGTTTGGAAAAATGGTAGAACCAAAGAAAAGTGATGTTATATGTAGGGAAAAGATATACACAGGAATGTTATCACAGGGATCTACTGTAGCGTGAAGACAGGCCAGTTTGTTGTGCAGCTACCGATAACTAGAGGTACGTAAATTTCGCAGATACATTCCAGGTCAGGTTGAACGCCGATTAGGTATACTTCATTGTCATGTCTGTGACTTGCTGGCGGCTGTTACTAAACGTGTTTGACTACGGCCAGCCAGTAGTAAATAAGGAAATAATGCGAAGTGCTATCGCTTGTTACCAACTTGTACGGTTATAAGCCAATAGATAATCTATCGTGGCCAGTGGGTGTATAGGACTGACAAGTCTAGGCTGCTGCCAGATGAATCCGCGAAATTGACGTACCTCTACCGATAACGTCTAATTCGCAGCGAGCGATATTCATGCCAATCGCAGGGCGAATTAACATTTCATGAGGCGACGCCGCGCCATCGAACTGGGCCCCGCCTCCTCGCGAGCGGTGAGTTATGGCGGCCGCGAGCCGCGGGTAGAATAATCAAAATAATACGGCGACAGACGGCGTGTAACGAGTCAGTAATCAATTGTGCGAGGGGCTTTGTAACGGGAGGGCGCGCATCTCGCCCGGGCCGTGCATATACGGGCGACAGTTCCGCGGCGGTGATTTAGTCGCGACCCCGCCCTGCCGCTATTAAGGTTTTGTGAACCCGGGGGGTTGTCACCCCCATGAATAATGCAGCCAGGGTTAGGGGGGTGCGGATTTATGTCCGCCCCGCCTCCCCCCGGAGCCAGTTTAAGCCACTTTGTATCATATCATCGAGCGACGCGTGAGTCTTCCGTCTGTTCACGATTACATGGCGTGAAAGGCATCCAGCCAGACGGCCTTCATTGTGCCTTGTCGCTAGGGTAGAGGGTGCAGTGACGTCTGTATTACAACCTTCTCCCCCTACCTCACCCCAGCCTCCGCAGCACCACGCGGAAAACCCCCGCGCATACTGCCGTTCAGGGAGGCCATGAGAACACGAAATAAATAGTCCATATGATTCCGCCCGTCAATGCTCCCTACTAGAAAGGGGTGGTGTCGCTAGAGAGTGACGACTAGTTCGCGAATGGGCTCCAGAGATCATGCAAGACCAAGAAACAATACTGTTATGGGCGCATTGAATCGCGGAACGTTTAGAAAGCTGAAAAAATCTAAAATGAAATGCAAGCAGATGGCCAAAAGGGTAGGTCTGTAGGTGATAAAAACTACTGGCAGGTAAAAAATTGTCTACCAGGGACCTCGTGGTGCTGAGCTTCTGTAATCCTTTCCCGAATATTAACGTGTGTCACCAAAGTACAGTTTCTGCCTTATACAAATAGAATCACGCAGTAACAACTGTGGTGAAAGAGAAGAATTCTCCTTAGTCAGACAGTCCCGTTTGTACAAGCGAGAAGATCTGTTAGAAGAAAATACACTGGGTTTTATTAATATGTACTAAATGTGACCTCTCAGTCCAATCAGGAGAAAAAACTTTATCTCCTAGTTCAAAAAAGAAGTGTATTCCCATTAGATATGATGGCATCGCAAAATGTTTGTACTTTTGTGAAAAAACACATTTCATTCACAAACTTGAATATTGTTATAAAAAAGTGCAGAAACTTGTGTCTCTAATGGGGATTCGGACAATTATAGAACCACGAATTGCTGTTGCGTTTGGCCGTTGGGATCAAACACGCAAACCTCTGAACGTGAGTCAGGCGTGCTATATCTCACCCCTTTCAGCCATATCACCCATTGCCGAGTAAACAGTATTTACTCAGCCACGAGAAAGTAAAAATCATAATCTACGCTTTTAGCTGGATTTAAAAATTTATCTCCTAGAAAAAATATATAAACATTTAATATTCCTGTCACTGTTAAGCAAGCATAAGGTTTAAGGGGAGTACTAGCCAATTTTATTGCATTTTCAGTTTTTTAACCATTACATTTAATCAAATTGTACTATAGAGATTTTCTCTTCGACAAAGGGTATTCTTGATAAACTGCTTGCCATAAATAATAATAGAATGTTTCATTAATTAGCCATGCAGAATCATTGCAAGAGAATTAAAGGTTCACTTTCAAGAATTCCCTTGTAACGATTCAGCATGACAAATTAATGAAATATTTCATTATTATTTATGTCCAAAGTTTACCATGAATATACCTCAGGCTTTGTCGAAGAGAAAATTGTCATATTACAATTTGGATAAATGTTATGGTTCAGAAACTGAAAGTACGATAACATTTCTAGCTCTCCCCTTAAATGTGGTTCACAGAATCCCTAATCCATCGTCTTCCGCCACAAAATCGTGACCCTAGCCATCGCCAAGGATTGGATGTTCGAGTAGCGTCATAGCCGGCTGTTGCCCGCGGACATGTGCCATCCCCTCTCGTGTTATCTGCGGCATTGAGTCGCCGAGCGTATTGTGAGTGCGAACATCTGTATTTACCTCCGGTCGACACACACCCTTCGACTGTACAGCTTCATCTATGACCCTCGCCTCGCGCTCGCATCTTCCTTTGTCTCGGTGTAGACGCGCAGTTCGCTCACCCTCCCCTGCACGGCAAACACGCAAAAACAAGCCTCACAACGTTGAATAACTTCTCCCTTCACCACCCGCTACCCCTCTGAAGAATTCCTCCTACAGTAGTCGTGACAAAACAGCGCCAGTTTCTTGCAGAAATCCTTGTATACTGACATGTACCAACCCTTTCCGAAAGATCCAGGTGACCTGACAATGTTGCGTTTTCTTTAAGGGGAGAATGTTAAACAATATATATATATATATATATTTTTTTTTTTTTCAGTGTTTGAGCTATAACATTAATTCAAATTGTATTACTAAAATTTTCTGTTCGACAAAGCCGTGGATATATTCTTGGCTAACAGCTTGTCATAAATTATAATGTAATATTTCATTAACTTTTCATGCAGATTCACTGCGAGAGAATACTTGAAAGTTGACCTATCATTATCTTGTAATGATTCTGCATGACGAATAAATAAAATATTTTATTACTATTTAAGTCAAGCAGTTTAAAAAATATATATATCATATACTTTAACGAAGAGAAAATTTAAATTTTACAATTTTTATAAATGTTATGGCTTAAAAACTGAAAATACAATAAAATTGTTTAACACAATTCCCATTGAGGAACAAACTGGATCTCAAGCAGTTGTGAGGACATGTTTGTTTCTTTGCAATCGGCTCTCGACTTTTTTTACTCTTCCTGCAGGACGATCAGTCAGCAACAAATAAGTATCAAAACGCACACCAATGGCGAGGGTGGTCGTGTTCTGAGGCAAGAGGTTTTAGATTATACTTCACACGTTGATCACGTGGAAGTTGTGTTGAGGAGACCTACAAGTATTACTGGGGAATGTGTTCCTCGTCTCTTACACGCCGCTGTCTGTGGAGTGTACCAACTCTTACCAGTGAAACGGTTCCACAGACAACTCAGAGTTTTGTGTAGTCGTAGCTTATCATCGCTTGTGGAAAAAAATGTTGGTTTTATGACTGTAGCCGTACTTTCGAGGCGTTGACGCGTATCTAAGACCTGGGAACCAATAAGAAACGTGCGTGACTCTTATGGAAAAAGCTTACATCTGAATTTGGCCAGATCTGGACTAGATACAAATTATAGTATATTTGCGTATCCCTGATACCATATGTGACCAATCTCAGATCTAGCCAGATCTAGCCCAGATACACTTTTTTCATCTGGGGTGTTCGATTGTATTCGCTGTAAATGATCGTTGTTTTGTAATTTCATCACATTTCGTTAAATAAATGCACTTGAATGTACTAAAGAGAGTTCAAGGAGTCAAAAACTAATTAATATATCTTCCAGACAGCAGTTACGGACAGATCACAAATACAATAAATAAAGGTTAGAATAACCAACAGCAGAAATTTAAACGAACTCAAACACAAGAACGAACAAACACAAGAACGAACAAACACAAGAACGAACAAACACAAGAACGAACAAACACAAGAACGAACAAACACAAGAACGAACAAACACAAGAACGAAC